>PVKA01030391.1:0-27357 GCA_004027165.1 Ctenomys sociabilis
GCTTGAAAGACTACATCAAAGCTGAAGCCCTAGACTTCCCAAAACATTAAATACTATATAATGCAGATTACTCTCTCTGCATATCCTCTCTGCATATGGCAGAGGTAAATGTAGGCCACCCACCTAGCTCAGCTCACAGTAGTCACCTACTTCCCACAATTCTCAGTCAATCCTCAAGCCACTCCCCCACTGAATAAAAACTGGGTGAGGCCCTGGGTCGCTCTCTTGGTTTCGGAAAGCCATGTCATGGCAGGACTTAGAGCCCCTCAACTCCCCAATGATTAAGAATATAATTTAGTGTCCTCATTTTCACCGTGGGTGACAAGGAAAGCAGTAGATTGGAATCAACTTGATGGGATTCCAATAACGTAACTTTCGGATTACAAATATTGGTTTCTTGGACTGAGACGAGGACCAGGAAGTGTCACCTACAATGTGTCATATATGTATACATTGTGGAATAGCCAAAACAAGTTATATAATATATTCACCAACATCACATTTTGATGTTTTTTTGGGGGGGTGAGAACTGTAAAAAACTACTCACTTAGCAATTTTAACATGTACACTGCATCTTTTTTTGGCTGTAGTTAGCACATTGTACAAGAGATTTCTAGAACTTCTGGCCATGTCTAAATGACACTTTGTAACTTTTGACCAACAACCCTTCTTTCTCATCTTCCCATATGAGCCTTTATTCTATTTTCTTTCTCCACCAGTTTGACCACAGTGAGACATTAACTCAAAATAAAAGAACATTCCATATGCAAAATCATGCAGTAATTGAGCTTTAACTGACTTTTTGTGTCTGGTATATTTCATTTACAAGAATGTCCAACCATATGGTGGTAACGACAGGATTTCCTTCCTAAGGCTGAAGAATACTTCATTGTTTTCTTGACATTTTCATCCCTTCATCTGTTAATCGGCACTTAAAAAACCTATAGGCTTATCCCAAAAGAAATGAAAACCTATATTCACACAAAAACTTGGACATGAATATCCATGTTAACATTATTATTATTTAGGGGCTAGAGAGCACTGGAGTTTTGGAATAGTAGTCACAATGTGCTCTAAATATTATTATCTGAAACTCTTTACAAAGAATATATTTAGGTGTGTGGTATAAATGAAACATTAACATAAAGTTATAATAAATTTTTGGTCTGTTTTTCAGAACTAAGAATGACCAAAGTTTGTTAGAGGCGGTAAGTATAGCACCCTCAATTTGAAACTGTACTTTTTTGAGTTTTTAATAGACTCTAGAAATTTCCAGCATACATAATCCCAAATTGAGAGCTAATGTTTACTCAATTTAACACAAGAGAGTTCACGAATATGTAAGTTAGGAAGCTTTGTTCATTTGTTTTATTTCACTAGATCTTATCCTCACTCAGGAATTAGTACTTCTCAGATACTAGCCTGTAAGTTCCCTGCAGTTCTCTGAATAGCTGCATTTGTTACAAATTCTAGTTTCTTGATCTCCTTAAGCCCCAGTAATAGTTTTATTATAATGATTATTTTCATGACTTAATGGAGATTTACTTTAATAATTCAGTATACAAATAACCTGTGTACACTGAGATGTTTGCTCTTCATTATTACTAAAGTTATACATTTCCTTTTAGAAATGCAAACAGATGGAAAGTGATTTTGAAGTGTTGTTAGAGAAGAAAACAACGATGGAAAACGAATTACAAAAGTTGAAGGATACAGAGGTTGGTAAAATTTTAGTGTCTGAAATGGCATGTTATTTTAGGATGGGAATCAAAGTTATATTTAAGGGTTTTATGTAATCAATTTCACTACATAGCTGATACTTAAAATAATAAAGGTTATCTTCTAGTTCACTATTTTAGCTATCAAAATAAAATGTCTGAAAGGCATTTCTAAGCCAGATAGTTACTTTTATTAAATTATCATTAAATTAGATTTTTAAATATATATTTTATACTGTAATATTATCTGATTTTAAGTACTGTATGTATCCCAGTTCACTACACTAAGTAGAATGAATAGAAATGCCAAGATTAAATGAAAATTTCTTTCCTTTTGTATTTTCTCTTCTTGGCATTTCATCTTACAAGTTTATGGACAAGAAGGCCAAACAGAAGTGAATTTATATTAGCCAGTGAAATACAAGATACATGCATGAAATAAAATACTCTTGAACCCAGTAATTACAATTGCTTGATATTTTTTCTTTAGTAGAAAAGGAAGAAGGAATAGTGTCATATGTATAGTTTAATCAGTTAGAAACGCAGTAATTCTAAGTATAGCTCAAATACAAGAGGAACACTCTCACATATGTTCAATTTAGGAATAGTTTTCTTTATGTATTATTTATATTGAGAATAGAAATCAGCACATAAAAATCTAAAAAGCGTAAATTATCATATCAAAGGTTCGAGTAGTCTGGTTAAGTGTGGGAATTTTGCAACATTTTAATCCTACACTATTAGAGCCACTTTGAAGACACTTGGAGCCCATTATATGACTTTAAAGTTGTAGCAGTTACTGTTTTCTTTTTTTTTTTTTTCTGTATTAGTTCTTTGGGGGTTTTTCCCTCTAATTTTGTGAGAGACAAGAGGGATTTTTCTTTCTTATGTTCATTCATTACTCGGTCCAGGTGACATCTTAGTGTTCTTGTTCAATCCAGAGAAAATATGGTGTTCATTACTACCAATTCCTGTCTGAGGCCCAGCACACCCTTCCTGTCTCATTCTTCACTGAACCTTTTGGTATTCTAAAATGCATTAAAGCTCAGTGGCCATGTTTCTAAGTCTTCATATGTGAATTGCGTTCAGTGAAGGCGTCTCCTTCATTGGTAATGACCTGTAACATTTCTCCTTACTCTGGAAATGTGAAGGAGAAGTACAGAGGACAGTTAACAATGTTGTATCCACACAAAGATAGTGACCGAGAAATCTCAGAGGCAACCTGTTTTCAGGGAAAATTCAAAATAGGATTTGGTGCACAGCATGGTAGGGACAGACTAACAGCTACAACATATGTCACATTTACAACTTCTAGTGATACAGTTACCATTATCTACCAAAGTTGGGTTCTCTTTCTTAATAGTTTTATTCTTATAACTAACCGAGGTTACTAATCCAAGAGCCAAATTTGATTCCTTTTCTTGCCTGCCAACTGTTTCTCTGTTTTTCTGTGAATTAACGAAGGGTTTCATTTTTCTTTCTGTGTAGGAAAAAAAATTGACACTGTCTAAAACACGAAATTTTTTGGACAGGTGTTAGAACAGCTCTAAGGGTTAAATGAAATGTTGAACATGCGTGACAAGAGATAGAATCAGGCAGCAAAAATAGCAGAAGTTATGGGCAGCAACTGCTTTTGTTTTTTCAGAGATTTTTGCCATTTACAACTATTTCCCCTTCTCTCATTAGTTATTAGATCTAGAATAACTCATCTTTGTTTCCCTTGCATAAGAATGAATTCTTAAGAGATGGGACCTTTCTACCCTGGCTTTTGAGTGCTATCATCAGGACAAATTGAGATGAGAAAAACGCTCCTAAAATGGGATTCTCTTTCTTATCTAGAGGGAAAAATGATGCCTCACATAGACATCTGGTGTCCACAGTGCCTTCTGATGTCATCTTAATTTCATACCCACTTATTTATTACAGGTATCAGTAAACACCTACTTTAAAGGGCCAGATAAGTGTTGTAAGCTTCACGGGCCTTTCATTCTGTTTGACAACTATTTCTGTAGCATGAAAATAGCTATAGGCAATATGTAAATGATGGAACATGGCTGTGTTGCAATAATTTTTTTTTTTACAAAGTCAGACAGTTTTATCAGTTCCTGAGTTATGTCATTTTATTTCTTGAATTAACTCTCTACAATATCTTCCAAAATAGGACTTCTGGGATGTACATTTTATATGCTATTCCTGGAAAGTGTTATGACATTAAGAATTGTTTTTTGTATCTTCTGTTCTGTTCACTGACCCTTTCTATTAGTAGTCAGATTACAGATTTAGGGTAAGTGCTAATAATGACATTTTGCAGGATAAGTCAAACTACCTTGTTCTTTACAAGAATTTATTTATGACCATTTCTTTACACTTTCATGTATATATTAGGGTCAACCTGTCACATTTATAATTGCCATGAATCTATATATTAAATTAGAGAGATTTGACATGCAAGATACTAAAATACATCTTTTTGTCAGTGAATTTTTAATTACTTCAGTTTTTAAGATGCTTATTTAACCTCTGATATTTTAACAGCTGACAATAAAATTGATTTTTTTTCATAAAGCTCTTACTTGTTTTCGTCCATTTGAGATGTCACAGTGTGTGGCCATAGTGGCATAGGGGGTAAATGATTACTCAGAGACAAGACTTAGTTCAGTCACCAAAGGCCCAGAGGGACTGTCTCAACCAAGACTACCTAGAATTAGGAAGACACCCAGGAGAAGTCGGGAAGTTGTGAACTCTCTAGCTTTTATTTATAATGCCAGCATGAGTGAAAAAATCAGTTTGGGCCAGGAAATCTCTCAAGGCTGAGCAGTTTTCTTGGGTGAAGGAGAGCATCACGGCCAGACACAACATGCTTCACTAATCCAAGCTTCTTGTTTAACATTCCTTTCTCATAGATCCTGTGTACTTTTACCCAGCAGTACAAACATTCAGATCCTCACAGAGTCCATATTATTTGCCCCAAATTTTAACCTTCACTTTTTACTTCCACATAGGTTCTTCATATTTTATGCTATTTTGATTACCATCTTTTCAAATATTTTTTATAACCTGTTATGTAGAAGTATGATATTTGTATATTGATTTTTGTATTGAATTAGCTGTGCTATCACAATGCATAGATTATTTCCTGTTCATATTGTTATAGGGAGCTAAGTTAAATAGAAATTGATATGTAGTCACAGACTGGGCTTTCAAGGAAATCAGTAGAAACATAAAGCCATCACATTTGGGCACATCTCTGAAAAAGACTAAGCCTCAAGATAAAGGTGCAGTGGCCAGACCTACATGCCTCCATAAGGGATAAGCAATAATTTGGAATTACTGTGTGCAATAATTAGTACAACCTGGCCCAGGAAGTCCAAATAGTCATCTGTCACTCAGGTGGGCAACAGAGCACCTGGACCAGTCCTGAAAATACCTTTGTTCTATCCTTATACTCCTGCTATTTGGCCCACTTCTTTGTTGTACCACTAAAAGCTAAGCAGCTATAATTGTAATTGATTATAAAGTGATTCACGTTGCATCCACAATGTGGGTGTATAATTTGCTATACAAATTACCCATGACAAAGGGTCTTGGTGACAGCCCATCCTGTCTCTTAGGAACTCTCTCAATAAATTCTTCCTACTCTTTAACTTCCTTTGTCCTTTGAAATTCATTCTTCAATTTTAGTGAACACAAATTTGACACATCTGACATCTCTTGGGCTGGGAGCTGTTTTATCAATACAGTCAAACATGAAAAATACTAGCCCAAATTCTCTAGCTTTCTAGTTTATAGTACCTGTTTATTTTATCCTGCTGTTTGCCCTGGAAAGGACCACTCAAATAATGTTGAATAAGTGAAAAGAGTGGACATTTTTTATTGTTTCCTGATTTTAAAGTTTTAAAGGGAAGTTTTCCATTTCAAACCCAATAATGTATTCCTTTGTCTTAAGCATAGTGTCAGTGGCGTCCAGGACATAAATCCCTTTGCTATTTCAAATTCTTCAGAGGAAGATATTGGACTTTTTTGTGCCAGGAGAGGGATACCAGAGCCAATTGTTCTGTCTCAGTTAACAGAGTTGAAGGGAGAAGGCAGTCAAAGGGCACTGACACATTACTGAAGATAACTTGTCCCTAGGGGGAAAGCCATATTTCCTGTGATGCTTAATAGCTGTGTTTTAATGACTCCCAAGAGTGGATGCCTAGTGTAATTTCTCTAGGCTGATAATTTCCCAATTTAATTATAAACTCAACTGAAACTAAATTACACCATAAGCATATCTATTTTCCCGCAGTTAGTGTAACATTTTATTAATGGAAGGTACCAAGAAGGTGTAGGTGAATATTATAACACCATAAATACAAGGTTTGGGCCCAGTCTTTTTGTTCATTATCAGTAAAGCCACACACCCAAGCATCTACCCTACTGATAGTGCCCTCTCCACAAACAGGGGAGCAGGTAGGAAGCACTCTGCACAGTAGCTCACGCAGTCTTGCTCAAATACACCTGTGGGACACAGTAGCACCAAAAATCGATATGCAGAAGTTCAACTAAGTTATGCTGTAATTGTGGTTGGTACACTTCATGGTAGCCTCAGTGGTCATGTGCTTCATCCGAATAAACTACATAAAGTGTGTGGAGGAATTTTAAAAATAAAGTTAAATTTTAACTAAATCGTAAGCAACTACAGCCAAAGTAAATTCAAATAGGAAAGTAACTTTAAATATCTGAAAACACTATGACTAAGACCTACACTGGTAGTAAATATTCCACTACCTTTATTTATTTTTTAATTTTTAAAGAGTATATAATAATGTTGAAACAGAAAAATTACAAGTGATACAGTTTCACTTAATAAAGTAATATGAATTTCACAATATTTGTTGTAATGCATAGTGTTTTCTTCAAACTAGTTATTCATATTACCAGATATATGCATGCAAACTTGGAAGAAGAAAAAAAGACAGAAATATGTAAGAAATTCAGAAGAGAAAAAGTAAAAGTTAACTGAAAAATAGGAAACAAGACAAATGAGGTATTATCTGCTCCTTTCCATAGACCAGCAGAAATCCACACTATAGTTGTCCAAACCATCCTGCTTACATACATAGACAAATCTCTTTCCTCCACTCTTTCTCCTGTCCTCCTCAACTCAGCACTCTTAAATAAATTCATTCCCTTTTCCCAGTGTTTTGGTTTGTCTGTAGGTGTCCCCGTAAGGCCTTATGCAGGCATGGGCCCAACTTCTAGAGCTTGTGATTAACTCATCCCTGGGATTAAAGGTGATCCAAGGCTGGGATTATGAGTCTGAGTACTGCTGGGATTATGGGTGTGAGTGCTCCACCCAGCCTGAGGCAGATAGCCTGACTGTAATGTAAGAGAGACGGAGAGACAGACTTTCTCTCCGCTGGCATCCATGCTGCTACTGCTCTGTTTGGCTCTCTGGCACTTTGCCACCACCATGAAAGGTTACTCTCTCCTGTGTGCCACTCTGCCTTGAAGCCAGCTAAATATGGACTGAAAGCTCCAGTAACTGTGGGCTAAATAATAATAAGCTTTTCCTTCCTTAATTTTGGGTGTAATGTATCTGTCCCAGCAATGAAAGAAGAGTAATTGAGACACCCAGTATCTATTGTACCCTTCAGATTCCATTTTTCTCTTTCAGATTCTCACACTATGGAGACAATATGATGTTTGCACATGTGGGTCTGATTTATCTCATTTAAGAATATGTTCTCTAGTTGCATCCATTTACTGACAAAAGACTGAAATATATCCAGTATTGAAGCTGAATAACGCTCCATTGTGTAAAAATACCACATCTTGTTTATCCTTTCCTCAGTTGATGGGCATCTGGATGGTTTCCAGGATTTAACTAACACAAATTGGGCTGCTACACACATCGGTGCATATATATCACCGTGGTATGATATTTTCACTTCTTCTGGAAAAATACCAAGGAGGGGAATAGCTGGCTTGAATAGCACTTCCAAACTTAGCTTTTTAAGGAATGTCCACACTAATTTCCATAGTGGTCGTACCTGTCTGCACTAGTACTACCAGTGAAGAAGGGTTCCTTTTTGACCATAGCCCCTTTAGTATTTATTGGCTGACTTCTTGATGTTAGCCATTCATTCTGACTTGAGATGGAATCTCCATGTTGTTTTAATTTGCATTTCTCAAATGACCAATGATGCTGAACATTTTTGCATATATTTACTTGCCATTTATATTACTTCATCTGAAAAGTGTATACTCATCTCAGATGTCCAGTTTTGGACTGGGTCTTTTAAATGTGGGGGCCAGAATTTTTAATTATTTTTATGTTCTAGATACTAGAAGGCCTTTGTCAGAGGGATAGTCAGCTATAATTTTTTTCCCAATTTGTGGGTTTTCTTTTTACTCTGCTGGAGATTTACTTTGAAGTGCAGAAACTTTACAGAAAGATGAGAATCCAATTATTGATTCTTTGAAGTATTTCCTATGTAGTTTGGGTTTTGTTCATGAACTTCCTAGCTATCCTTGTGTCTTGTTGTTTTTGAAGCTATACTTACTTCTGTCTCTTTCTGTTCTTTGTAGGATTGGATTGATGATCATCAATTTCTTCAGTTCTTCTTTATCATGGAAGGATCTTATTTCACCATTGACTTTGATAGATAGTTTTGCAAGGTTCATCAATTTCAGTTGGAGGTTATTTTTTTCCATAACCTGAAATATTTCACTGCAAGCTCTTCTTGATTTGGCAGTTTGTGTAGTGGAATCTATCATGATTCTTTTAGGCTTTCCTATGTAGGTGACCTCTTTCCTCTTGCTATCAGCTTTTAATATTGTACTTTTTTGCTAAATTTCTCAGATCTTGCTCCTTATCAGATATTCTATGTATAGACAGGTATTCTATTATGTTTATAGGTGTATATTTATTGTGATTATTGTTGTTTGGAGTTGTATATGTCTTACTTAACTGTGTGCCATGTTGTTTTCTCAAGCTTGGAAAATTTTCTGCTAGTACTTCAGCAAGTAGTCTTTTTATATCATTTGTGCTGACTCCTACTGCTTCATTGACTCCTATTATTCTCATATTACTTTTCTTTGTCATCTTGTAGCTGCTGACTAGTTATTTCCTGTCTCCTTGTTAGTTTTAAGAGTTCTTTTCTTTCATGTTCATTAGCTGTGCTACAGTCTTTGAGGTTGGAAAGTCTATCTTTGGTTTCATTGGAATGGTTTTGCCAGCTTTCAGTGGAGTTCTAAATTTCCTGGATAGCTGTTTGATTCTATTTCCTCCATTTTAATTCTTTCCTGTATTGTTCATTCTGTGTTTCCATCATTTTTCTATTGTCTTCTTCTTTTTTTTTTTAGGATAGGGTCACAGGCTCTCCCTTCATAGATCAAATGTAAAACGATCCTCCTGTTTACAGCTTCCCTAGTGCTGAGATTACAGGCTAGTGCCACCACGCCCAGTCTCAACAGAATCTCAGCACGCCCCAGGGGTGGGGCCAGCATGGCCTCTGTTTTTTTCTATGTCTGCTTTAGCCGTGCTGAGCAATTCTTTCACAATTATTGTCATATCTTTTTTTGACTGGAGAAATTTTTTTATCTTACTCCTTCTGTAGCTTGATATGGGCTTGTTCCTTTACTTCTGTTGCTATCATTTCATAAATTTCAGGAGTGTGATTTTTAAGTTCTTGTATGTCTTTGTCTCCTGGATTTGTTCTGGGTTGCCTGGACGATAGTGACTGCCTTTTCCTCCTCTGTTTTGGCATTTTTGAAGCACCCAGTAGTCACCTGACTTAGCAGTGGTAGGGGAGCAGTGAGTCATGTGTCAATAAGATTGCTGCTGCACTGGGGGCAGCATGGGACTCTCCAAGGCTGTCACCACTAGTGGGGGTGACTGACCCATACTCAACAAATCTTCAATGAAGGTGGTGAGTGTTGGTTGGGTTCATCAAGATCCCATGGGCCACCCCGAATTCTCCTAAGTTTTTAAAAGGTTGGAGCTGTTGCCAGCACAAGCTCTATACCTGCACACTGAGGGTCAAGGGATGCAGCTCGCCAGAGTCTGCAGGCCTTTCAGAGTCCTCCTAAGTTTTTAAATGGATGGACAGCCTTCAGGAAAGCTCTGTGCCTGCACATGCTGGGCACACAGATCATAGCTTTCCATAGTCCTGCTAGCCACTCAGAGACCCTCTAAGTTCTTAACAGCTTGAACCAGTGCCGGTAGAAGCTCCACACCTCTGCACTGGGGACTGAATGTCAGAGCTTACCAGAGTCCCACAAGCTGCCTAGAGTCCTCCAAATTTCTTAAATGGCATGCCCCCACTATCTTTAAATATGAATCATTTTACAATATAATTATTTTCCAGAGTACTTCTAGCAATAGCTTAAAATTCAAACAGTTTGACAATGCTTTATGTCTTTCTAAAGAAGACTTTTCTATAATCAATAAACTCAAATACGCATTAACACCTCTTGCCCACTCGATCTGTGTACTGCCTTCTTCAATAAACCCTAACAAATATTAGCATAAAACATTAGAAGTGTAGCTTATGACATAGAAAAAAATAGGCTTACATATTCTAGTTCAAGAATAATACCTATGGGGTTGGGAAGATAGCTTGGCAGACCAACGCCTGCCTGGCAAGTGCAAGGTCTTGAGTTCAATGTGCTGAGCTGGCCTGGAAACTTAGCATAGTGACACAAGCCTATAATTCTAGTGCTGGGGAGGCTGAGACAGGAGGCTTGCTACAAGTCTGAGCTTCATAGTGAGATATGCAAATAAATAATAATAAATGAAAATTCATGAGATTTTTAAGATCATCTGAGGAGTTAGTAGTGAATTAAGAATAGAGAGCTTAATTGAAGAGAGCCATGATGCCTGGTATTCTCAGATATTTTTCAAACTAAAATATATAATCTACCCAAACATAATATAAAAGGAGATAAGTTACAACAAGGTAAACACACTGGAGAATGTGCTTAGAAAAGTAACCAAACTGTAGCTCGATCTAAAGCACCCAGCTTGTACCTGGAAGATTACATATAACCTGGTTACTTTAAGCCAAGGATTAACTGAATACATCAAAACATTTACTAATCAGCAAAATTATGATAGAAGTTCTTAAGGTACAAATAGTATCTATGAGAAAAAGATGAAAGACAGGCTTAAAAGTATAAATAAGCAAAGATTAATTGATTTTCCTTCCGCATGACAGATTAATAACCAAAAATTACAAACAGAACTTTTATTTAAAACCTTCAAACCAGAGGGACTCTTTACAAAAAGCTCTAAGAGCAAACCCGCTTATATGGCAAAATGGTGGACAGACCTAAGAGCTGCCCCATAAGAATCAAAATCTTAATATAAGTTGAATTATTAGTCCACAGACAGATAGCTTTATAGAAGCAAGAAGCAACCTTATAGAGAAAGTAAAGTAGTCAACTTTCATGGCCTTAATGTGGCTACAAATTAAGAATACCTTAAAGCTCAGCAACTATGAGAATGTATTTATAGCCCCCTACAATTAAAATGAATTTATGTATTCATGTATTCATAAAAGAAATACTGATAATATAAGTAACAAGAAATAATTTCTCTTTGCATTGACTTATATCAGATTGGATGCCCACTGATAATTAATTCAACAAAACAACTTACTCAGTTGTGTATTTATTAATAATGTCAACCAGGGCTGAGAAGATTACTCAGTGGTCTAAGTGCCTGCCTGTCAAGTGGAAAGACCCATGGTGATCTCTGGTACTGCCTGCCATAACAGCTACTGACAGTGGGCCTGGTAGCACACACCTGCAGTCCCTGTACTGGAGAGGCTGACACAAGAGGATAACTACAAGGCTGAACCCTATAGAAAGACCTTGTAATACGTAAAATATTTTTAAAATAATAATAATATTTTCAACTGAACTCAGAAATATGCTTAAGGGTGCATTTAAAAAATAAAAGGAATTTGTCAAACAAAACCTATTCCTGTTCACAGAAAACATCACCTCCAGCAATTCCAGTGGTAGTGTCACTGTTAGTGACACATGCTCAAAGATCTCAGTATCCTGACCATGCAAGAGAGCATAATTATTGACTTCTTCAGTAGGGCTTGTGTGAATGGCTAAAGGAGGTCTTAATTGTATCATACTTTCAACCACTGAAATTGGTTTGTTGGAGTGGGGATAAAATAATTAAGTAAGATTTATACAAGAAATTAAATCACTTAGCCCACATATAAATGTTTATAACTTTATACTCAAGAAGTCAGTACTGGATTTCTGGCTTTAAAATATTGGTTGGAAGACATAGGAGATAGTTTGGCAGTCTGAGCGCCTGCCTGGCAAGCTCAAGGAGCCAGGTTTGATCCTTAGGACCGGAAACCACAGTAGACCCACGCCGTGCTGGCCACTGAAACTGGGCCTGATGGAGCATGCCTGTAATGCCATCCCTCGTGAGGCAGAGGCAGGAGGATCACTATGAGTCTGGGCTGTGCAGTGAGACCCTGTAATAAATAAATAAAATACTTTTTAAAAATATTGGTTAGTGATCTTATACTATAGAATATACCTGCAATGATAATAACATAGTCCAAACAAATAAAAGTTATAGTCAATATAATTGACTATAAAAAATATAATTGGTCAATGGAGCAAATTACATAGCAGAATTCTGTTTTACAATTTATATGGACAATAGGGATTTACAACCTGGATCAGAACACCTGTTTTTTAAATTAATTTTATTGAGAAACAAATACTAATGAGACATTTCAAAACCTATTAATAGGACAGTTTCAATATTTAAGGTATAACGCTACTACTAATTGTTCAGGCAGTGTCACATAAAGTCACTCCAATCAGTATCTTCCCTTTAATAAATGTGTCCTTTATCAATACTTGTCTCCACTTAAGAACAAGTATGACTACTTATTGTCATCATGATGTTTGCAAGTAACATAATGAACCTTTCCAAGTGAAATTACGTACCTCACAAAACTTTTATTTTAATGTATTTAGTACAGGGTCTCACTACATAGATTGGACTAATAATGATCCTCCAGTTTTCAGGCTCCCAGGCACTGGGATTACAGGCATGCACCACCACGCCCAGTCTCAACTAGGTCTACGCAGGACCTGGGGGTAAGGCTGGCATGGCATGCCAGCGATCAAGCCCCAGTCCCTACATCTGGAGAAAAGCACATATACTTTAGTCCACTGAGCTCTCTGGCCAGCCCACTGCACAAAACTTTTACAGTCCATTAAGTTTTTCCCATCTAAGACAAATATTACTGATCTGCGTGGAACAGTCCTGCCAACATGCTTACCGACTCCAGTTTGGATCTCTGGATCTATTCAAGCTCTATGAAACCACTCAGGAAGCATCCCTCTTCTCGATCCAGACCCATAGTACCGGGGAATTTCTGTACTGACACTCGACCTCGCATTGTCTCTGATGTCAGAGTCACCACTTGCCTATTTTTCTGGAAGAGGACTCTTGATGGATGAATGCCTAGCCGGCCCATGGTCACACATGGCCAAGGCACTCTTCTGGTAGTTGTCAGTTCTGGGGATGATGTGTCTCCCCACAGCCATCAAGGCACTGCCCCAATCCCTTAACTTGTGCTGGCCTCGAACTGATTGTTTATTCACATATGAACCACCAGCTGTTAATTAATATTCAATGAGCATAACAGTGTATAATGCACACCTAGATGAAACTGCATGTACACACACATAACATACTTCTACACACTCTGGAGATCAGTATTTCTATAAACCTCCATTACCTGGCCCTACCCTCAATTTGAATATATATTCATAGTCACATGTGAGCATATATATGTATTTATAAGTTTTTATTATAGTCCACACCTGGATCCCAGTGCTAGATTGCACTTGGGTGTTGAGTTAAAGTTTAACAGGCAGGAGTGCTTTTCTTCTTTTGGGATTGGCAATTGGTGCATTTGTTCTGAAAAACACCATTTCTGCTTGTTGTTGTTGCTGTTGTTGTCTTAGACAGGGTCTTGCTTTATAGGCTGGCCTTGAACTCTCTATGTAAACCAGACGGGCCTTGAACTCTCAGAGATCCTCTTGCCTCAGCCTCCTGGAGTGCTGGGATTACAAATATGTGCAACCATGCCTGGCTCTGGTGCTTTTCCGTTAATTTTGCATATTTTTAATATTTCTATTTATTATATTATGGTTTAAGGATTTTTTTTTTTACCTGTTTTGTTTTAAAGGCCTTTGAACTCTGATTTCAAAATTGTTTTTTTTTTTTTTTTTAAACTTCCGTTTCAAAAGATCATTTTTTTCTGGTCAGGTGTGGTGGTACAAGCCTGTAGTCCCAGGCACTCGGGAGGCTGAGACAGGAGGATTGTTGTGAGTTTGAGACCAGCCTGGGCTACAAAGTGAGTTCAAGGCCAGCCCGAGCTGCATAGTGAGACCCTGTCTCAAAAAGACAAAAGAAAAAAAAATGAACTTTTCTGGAGAAAGAGCTCTGGGCTGACCCTTTTCTCATCATGTCTTGCAGATGTTGCTTCCTCCCCTGGAGTGCACTGCTGCTGGCAGATTGTTCCTCTCTCTCACTGTTGTGTGCAATCTCTTTCTCAGCAGTCTGCACTTGCTATGACTTGTCTGTCACTGCTTTCAGCCACTTTAACGACAACATGTTGGGTAGCCTTTATATTGTCATTTGGAGCCATAGTGCTTCCATCAAATTTGAAAAAAAACAAAAAAAAAAAAACTCTATTTCTTCAAAAATGTGCTCTATTCCCTTATTCTGTAAAGCTTCATCTACAAGTATATTAATCTTAAAGATGTCCCACAGCTCACTAATGATCCGTTCCTTAGTTTTGAGGTTGCTTCATTTGTTATTTTACTGTTTACTGGTTCTTACCATGTGTATGTTATTTTGAACAGGAAATGTCTCCAAAGGTGCAATTTTAAGGTCGAAGTTTATTTTGGGTTGTAAAAATTCTCATTAAAATTTTTTATTATCTATCATTACTTCCCAAAATAGATGAGAAAATCCCTCTGTGTTTAACTTGTTTTTTAAAGCTTAAAATTTTATATTCATTTTAATGATAAAAAAGATAGAATAGCCATGAAACAGTTTCAAAACAGGACAGTTACAATAATTAGTACATTGCATTTTGTTGTCTTCATAGTAGTTATTCAGAGGACAAGATGCAGACATGATCTCTTGTCTAAGCACTATTAGTACAAACCTTTCTTTTCATTGAACTAAGGGAAAGTAGCTGTGTATGTATCCTAACTATGTATGTATGTATGTATAATTTGCTATTGTGTTTAACTTGTGATGAGTTTGCTACTATCAAAGATTTGGTGTTCATTGGAAGTCTTCACCTAAAATAGCAAATAGCCACTCAGTGTCTTAACGAGTTTCAATTATTGAGTTTATCTATGACTTTGAGAAGTGTAATATATATGCTTTTTTCTACTTTCCATCTAAATCAATATATTGTTGTGCTGTATGAAGGCAGAAATAGCCTCTGTCAGCTACCCTGACTCATCTGGTATATAGGATCCCATACCACCTCACATCTGATATTAGAACTTTTTATTCAATGTAAGACAATGAATGCTCTTTCAGTGTAGAGTACGCACAAATGCAGTCTATTAAATAAGTCAGTGCTTACTTCTACAAACAAGTTTCAGATCTCATTCAAGAAAACAGCCTATATTTTCCATATTCTCAATCATTTAACTATGTAAAACTTTATTGTGTTGCTGTTTTTATGCTTTAGAAAAGTGCATTTTTGGTGATTTTTTTGTATAGTGAGCTTCCAGCCCATTTCCCTTATATGTCATGCAGGTTTTGTTGCCTGTGTCTGTATAGGTAGGGGATTTACCGGTAGGTTATATAACATGCTATGGCAGAACAGACACAGTTGTCAGAGAAATTCAATTATTTCTATATAGACTACCTAAACTTCAGTTTATATTTGGTAAGATCCTTCTGCCAACACGTTAGCTGTATTTTTAGTTTGGGTTCTATTTAGATAATTTGTCCTGAAACATAGTTTAGTGACTCCTTAAAATGGAGATCTTAATAATTACCACATTTTCAAGAATTTATTGTGCTTCTGCTTGGCTTTCTTGTTTGTTTGTTTGTTTGTTTGTTTGTTTGTTTGTTTATCATGATACTGGGGATCAAACTTGGGACCTTACACTTTCCAGGTAGGCACTTATGCCTCTGAGCTATCTCCCTGGCCCTGCTAACTGTTTATTTATGATTTATAGAAAAGTGTACATAAAACTAAGCCAACGCGTGATCAAGCCAAGAAAGCTGGTAAAACTGAGAAGAAAAAAGACAAAGAAAAACCTGAGGATTCAGAAGAGTAAGATATTCATGTTAACATTTTTCTTTAGTTTTATCTCTATTATATCCAATTTAAAATTGTACAAACATACAAACACAGTGTACATGCTTTTTCTTTGCTTTTTACCAAGTTTTTCTTGTGAAATATTGGATTTAGAAAAAGTACAAAATGTCAATAGTCAGGTGTGTACAAGTACAATATATACATGTGAATAGCTTAACAGGTTCACTGCATAATTCATATTTAGACCAACACAATCTAAAAAGGACTGCAGTATTCACAAGGCTATTAATATATAACTGAGTCAAAATGATCCTCACTGTTAAATGCTAATTAACTGTGGAAAACAGGCTAAAGGCACAATACAGCACACCATAATATCTCCTTACAGGAGATCAGACTGGGATTCAATTACTGGTTTATACAATTGCAAAAATTTTAATTTATGAATAAAGTCATAGAACGAAGAGAAGGTTTTTTAATTAGGATTAAATACTGTGAAGTCCCTTAATGATTTTAGCCTTGGAAATTACAAAGGTTATTTAAAATGTATTTTTGATTTTAATGTTAGCTGGGTGGGGGAAAGGTTTATTTTGTAGCATCTCCAACAAGGTATAAGAAGTCTAAAAGTTTATTTTAGAACCATAATTACTACTGTGGATTGACAAATGTCTATGAAAGCAGAATATAAAACATTATAAATTTTAAAACAAGATAATGGCAATTATCTTGTGAATTTAGCAAATCTTGCAAACATTAAAATTCATGTTAAGACATTCTCCACTATTGTTGAAAATACTAAATTTAAAATTACTGCATGAAATCTCATAGAAATAGCTCATTTAATTTTTTCCAAATCTGACTGACTCAGTCATTTACTATTACTTGAAAATGAATTAATTTGATTTTATGCTTCCAAATTGGACAAGCATCAATTTATGATGCATGATGAACAACTGTAAGGATACTCAACTGAAACGTGAATCACATTAATAGGAACTGTTAAAATTATCACGTGGTCTTAAGAAAGCCAAACTTTGTTATGACATAATCAACATTTGTCTAAAAACATTCAAAACTGATCAATTTAATAAAAATATCTTTAAAATAAATTAATTTTTGTCTATAAATTTATATAAAGGAAAGAACTCTTTCATCCTATACAGTGTATCTAACAATGCCTGAGCTGTCAAAACTGAACTAAATCTGAACTGAAATTAAGCAGATCAAATCATACTACAGACTAAAAACTACTAGATCAGAGTATAGTTAGGTAATATAGACTATCTCTCACCTCCTTTACATAGAAAAATTTAAATACTTTGCAACAATTTACTTAATGCATAGTGCCTGAATCTCATAGTAGATTCCAATTTAAGATAAGCATAGATTATAAAATGTTATTTTTTTTCTAGATTTGCATTAAATTTATAAATTAAGTATGATATACATAAATATCAATTTAGGTATTCCCACAAATCATAGGGCAAGCAGATATATGGACCACTGTAAAAACATAAATTTTAAAGAAATTTTATATTAAAATATAAAGCAAACCCTGTAACTCACAAAATAAGAACATGAAGCCATAAAACAAAAAGTAAAATTACTCTATCAGAATGATTTAAAATTAGATCTTTAGGGAATTATTTCAAAATAATTAAATTATTCAATAACCAACAGCTTCCCAGTATCACAGAAACTAACCACAAAATCTAATCTATATGCATTATCAGCTAGTTCTTAATGCAACCTCAAAAATGTTACTGGCAACTTGGATTTCTTTTTGAAATAGGCTTCTGTACGTATGCATTTATATACAAACATTTATTAAACATGATTTTAAATCAAACTATGTACAAAAGATCAGCATTCCTATAAATAAAAACATTAGGTGGCAAAAATGCACTTGTAAGTACAAATCTACAGTAGTTTTTTACAAAACAAAAACACATTCTACCTCAGGATACTGTACAATAAACATTAACTTCTACACTGATAATGAAAATGCTGGGTTACTAACTCATGATAATGATGTAACTTCTAAAAACATATTTATAGGTACTCTGGAGTTCCTTTAAAAAGCACCATGATTCTCTCCTAAATTCATTAATTCATGTTGATGCAAAGTAAAAATATAATACCAAAATACCAGTGTTAACCATTTTCCTTGTTTAAAAGTTTTTGTACTTCTAATTAAAATCTATTTATCTGAATCTAGCATAGTCTTAAACAAACAAAAAAACCCTGCTGCTTTGACTTCTTAAAACCCTTACTACTCTATTATTGCTTGTTGCATTTTATAAAGAGCACTACTCATGCACTCCTTTACAAATTTGTCTATAAATTTATATAAAGGAAAGAACTCTTTCATCCTATACAGTGTATCTAACAATCTTCAAACCAGTTGAAGCTTTATTTGAATGTTTTATAACTTTAAAATGTTGTATATCAGTTAAAAAAGTAAATAGAAAACACACCAATTCATCCAATGCGCAAAAATACTTTTTGCACTACACGGAATTTAAGGGCTTCACAGAATTCATCCTCCAAATTTACATTGTAAGCAGAAACACTTCACAAATACTTTTTCAAGGAGGTGTTAGTATGCATCCACTTTTGTCAAACTTTTTACCCTTTGGCAATGCTACAACCTGTTTGCCTTGTTTTCTGTTTTTAGCCTGAAGTTGTTCCACAGTTTCTTTGTGAGCTTTTTCCATGCTGCTCATCTTTGTTCTTAAATTTGACTCCTGGTACTGGAAGTCTGCCTTTAGGTGGGTTAATTTTTTATCCTTTTCTAAAACAGTCTGGTCTCTTTGCTGCAAGAGACACTTAAGTGACATCACTTCTTCTTTCAGTTGACTTATAAGGACAAAATTGTCTGTTCCCCACTATCTGTTGAGTGATTTATAGAGCTACTGACAGAAATGGATGCAACTGCCAATTACCTTCCTAATGGCACACGTATGTAACACCTATCTCCATTAGGCGGCTTAGATTCCAATTGGGGCTTTTTCTTTGGAGTTCCCTTCTGAATTGCTGCAGAGGACTCATGGCCCGGTTTACTGTGGCGATGACGCTGGTGCTGGTGGAGGTGTTTCGAGTGTTGCTGGTCTTTCTCAGTAAGAGACAAGGATGGAATTTGAATGTGAAGATCCCAGGCTCCTCCTCTGTGCCTTTGTCTTCTGAAAACTCTCTTGTATGATAAAGTACAAAGCCAGCATAACAACTTCCCATGGACCTTTCTTCTCCCTTCTTCTTTCCGAAAAGCACACTGTTGTTTGCGCTGCTCGCAGGTCTGAGGAGGCCCATCCTTTTTCTCTGAATTTGTGCAGTGTTGACACTTGGTACTAATAAATGCTGCAATTATATTACAGTACTGACAAGGCTTGGGTGGCCCAAACTGCTTCACATTTTGAGCACACTTCTTACAAACTGTATTAATTTTACCCTCCTGTTGAAATTCTGATCTGCAGTAAGTATGTTTTACAATAGGATGTGCAATCTGACATTTCTGGAGAGGAAACTCATGCTCCCCGAGTCAAACTCATGCTCTCTCTGGCGTTTAGTCAGAGGATTGACTTCTTTCAATGAAGAAAGAATTGTTTGAATTGGAGTGTTTGAACTTTCCACTCACTTTTATTCGGCTCCAGTCTTTCAGTTCAGTTGTCATTAGTGACAGCGCCACCCCGGCCCACGTTTTCGCTGCCAGAATTGCAGAATTGCCTCTTTCACCTATCGTCTCGCAGCGTTCCCACTGCGCAGGCGCAGCTCCTGCATGCTTTTTAAAACATTAAATTAACAGCATAGAGTTTTATTTTTTATTTTGGATTTCATTTTACTTTGTTAAATTTTAACAATTTTAAAATTGTTATTTTAAAAATATTTTATTTTAAAAATGTAAATCAAAATTTGAGAACAAGATAATAGGAAAATAACAATGCCTTGCATATTGTTATCTTTAAATTAGTTACTCAAAGTATGAGATACAGGGATTTAATTGTCCAAACAATATTAGCACAAATCTTTGCTTTCAATGAACTAAACAAGATTAGTGGTATAACTTAATTAATAAATTGTCCTCTTGAACAATTTCTTTCATTTCACAATATCTACTGTTGTATGTTTTGGATCTTATTTACTTTTTCAGTTCTTACCTTAGGAAGACAATATGGTGCTTGATCATGTGAGTCTGATTTCTCTCACTTGTGACTATGGGCTCTAGTTGCATCCATTTACCTATGAAAGTCTCAAATTTATCCTTCTTTATGGCTGAGCAGTATGCTGTTGTACAAAAGACCACATCTCTTTTATCCATTCCAGGTTGAAGGGCATTTGGGTTGTTTCCAAGATTTAGCTGTTACAAATAGCACTGCTATAAATATGGGTGCACATATATTGCTGTGATATGATGTTTTTAATTCTTTTGGGAAGGTATCCAGAAGGGGAGTGGCTAGGTCCAATGGGCACTCTAATACTAGATTTTTGAGTAATATCCACACTGATTTCCACAGTGGTTATATCAGTCTATATTCCTACCAACAGTGGAGAAGGATTCCTTTTTCCTCTCAGCTCCTCCGTCTTTTGTTACTGGTTGATTTCTTCATAATGACCATTCTTTCCAGCGTGAGATAGAATCTCAGTGTTGTTTTAATTCACATCTATTGAATGACCAGTGTTCTTGAACGTTTTTTCATTTATTTACCTATTTCTCTATCTGAGAAGTGTGTATTCATCTCAGATGCCTGTTTCTGAATTGGGTCTTTAAATGTGGAAGGTTTTACTATTTTTGAGTTCTTTATATATTCTCAATAGCAATCCTTTGCCTAAGGAACAGCTGGAAGACAGCTTTCCCACATTGTTGGTTTGTTCATTCTGTCTTTGGTTTCTCCTGCTGTACAAAAGCTTTTTAATAAGATGAGACCCTAGCTGTTAATTCATTGCAATCATGGTCCCATTCATAGAATTGTTGACTACACCAAACTCTTCAGGAATTTTACCAGTTCTGTCTTACAGCAGGTCTAAGATTTCTGTTTCAATATTTAGACCTTTGATCCATTTTGAATTTAATTTAGTGCATGGTGAAAATTTTCAGTCTTTCGCATTTGCAGAGTCACTTTTTCCAGAAATGTTTATTGATGTGGCTATCTTTAGTGAATTTGTTTGGTACCTTTGTCAAAGATAAGGTGATTGAATATATCTGGAGTTCTTTTGGCATTTTCTTATCTGTTGCATTGATTTTCAGGTGAGTTTGTTTGTTTGTTTGTTTGCCAGGACCAGGATGGCTTTATCACAGTAGCTCAATAGTATAATTTCAAGTTGGGGCTGGTGATGCCCCCTGTTGGGGACTGATGCCTCTTGCTTTCCTTTTGTTTCCTAGAATTGCCTTTGGTCTTCTAGGTCTCTCTAGTTCCAAATGAATTTTGGGATTATTTTTCTAATTCAATGAGATATGTTATAGGAATTTTTATTAGAATCGCATTAAATTTGTATAAAAGTTTTGTAAGTACAGCTATTTTTACTCTATTGGTCCTTCCTACCCAAGAGCAAGGGACATCTTTCCATTTTTTGATATCCTATTTAATCCCTTTCTTCAGAGTACTGTAGTTTTCCATGTAGAGGTCCTCTACATCTTTTGTTAGATTGATTCCTAGTTTGTTTGTTTATTTATTTATTTATTTTTGGCTGCTATTGTGAAAGGTGTTGTTTCCCTAATTTCATTCAGTGGAACTTTATTTGCATATAGGAAAGTTATTGATTTTTTAAGTATTGACATTGTATCCAATTACTCTAATGAACTTATTAAATCTATTGGTCTTTTAGTAGATTTTGGGGGATCTTCTAGGTAGAGCATGATATCACCCACAAATAATGATAATTTAGCTTCTTACTTCCATATTGTTTCTCCTTTTCTTTCTCTGGTTTAGTTGTTCTCTCTAAGGTTTCCAGAACTATGTTGAATAAGAGTGGAAACAGTGAACATCCTTGCCTTTTCCTGATTTTAGGACAAAAGCTTTACATTTTTGACATTTAGTATGATGCTGGTTGTTGGTTTGTCATAGATGGCTTTTATTAGATTGAGAAAAAGAAGATCTAGTCCTATTTTCTATAGGGTTTTTATCATAAATTGATGCTGGAATTTGTCAAAAACTTTCTCTGTAGCTATTTAGACAATCATATGGCTTTTGTCTTTGGCTCTGTTAATATGGCCTATTACGTTCATTGATTTACACATGCTGAGCCAAATCTGCATCCCTAGGATCAATCTAACTTGGTTATGGTGTACAATTTTCTTGATGATTTACTACATTCTGTTTGACAATATCTTGAAGATTTCTACACCTATATTCATTAGGGAGATTAGCTTACATTTCTCTTTCTTAGTTTGCATTCTTTTCTTGTTTTGGTATCTGGGTAATTCTTGCTGCCAGCAATGAATTTAGGAGTATTGCTTCCTTTTCAATTTATTTAAATAATTAGAATTAAAAGCATCTCTAAATTTCTTGTAGACCTGGCAAGCACAGGGTCCTGAGTTCAATCCCTGGTACCACAAAAGAATAAATAAATAAATAAATAAATAAATAAATAAATAAATAAATAAATAAAATTTTTTGTAGAATTCAGCAGTGAAACCATCAGGACCTGCTTTTCTTCGTTAGTAGGTTTTTAATTATATCTCTGATTCAACTGATTGATAGTGCTTTACTTAGGATTTTTATAACTTCTTGATTCAGCTTTGGTAATTCATATGTATCTCGAAAGCTATCTATTTTTTCTATATTTCCTATCCTGATAGAATTCAGGATTTCTGCAGAGTCTGTTGTGATTTCACCCTTTTTATTCCCAGTTGTGAAAATTTGAGTCTTTTCCTTCCATTTTCTATGATAAGGTTGGTTAAGGATTTGTTGGTTTTATTTAATATTTCAATGAACCAACTATTCAATTCATATTTTTGTATTATTTTTTCTTTTTTTCCATTTATTTTTATTTTATTAAAATACAAATGTCAATCAGACAGTTTCAAGACACCTTAACCATACAGAGTTGATGAATTAATACATTGCAAACTGTTTTCATAACGTTTTGGTATTGTACAAAGTGCACACATGATATTATATTTACAGGTATTATTTTAGCAGATGTCTCTTATCAGTGAATTAAGAGTATAGTTGCTTACTTATGTATTATTTTTTCTGATGCATTAATTTCTCCTCTTTTCCTATAAGTCTGAGATTCAATATTAAGTTGTTTATTTGTTCTTGTTCAGTTTTCCTAATATGAGTATTCACTGCCATAAATTTCCCACTTAGGATTTCTTTCTTTGTGTTCCACAAGTTCCCATATGTTGTGTTTCTTTACCTTTTAATTATAGAAACTTATTAGTTTCTTCTTTCATCTGTGCTACCTTAGTTGTTCAGGTAGGTGTTGTTTAATTTCAATGTGTTTATGAAGTTGTTTGGTTTCTCTTGCCAATGATTTCCAATTTCATTGCATTATGGTCTCATAATATGCATGGGATAATTGTAATTCCTTTGCATTTACTTAAGGATGTTGCATGAGCTTGTATGTGATCTATGTTGAAAAACATCATGTGAGAAACTGAAAAGAACGTGTATTATAATGATGTGTGGTGGAACACTCTTTAGACACTTACTAAGACCATTTGTTCAAAGTTTGGTTTAGTTATAATACTTCATTACAGAGTTTTTGTATGGTTGACCTGACTTTTTGTGACAGTGGGATGAGATTCCTCCAATACAATTTTATTAGTGCTGATTTTATTTTTATGTGCAGTAGTATTTGTTTTATATATTTGAGTGCACTGGAATTTGTTGCATACATGTTTGTGATTGTCTCTCTTCCTCTTGGACTATTCCCTTTCCAAGAACGTAGTAGCTTTTTGTCTCTTTTAATCAGACTTGGCTTTAAATTCACTTTGTCTGCAAATATGATCGATCCTCCTGCTGTTTTCTGAATTCCTGTTACATGGCGTGTTGTTTTCCACAATCTGTGAATTTCTTTTTTAATTAAATGTGCTGATCTTATGCAACATATTGTTGGATTTTGCTCCTTGATTCATTCTGTCAGTCTGCATCTTTTGATTGGTGAACTGAGGCCATTATCTTTGATGGTTTTAACAGATGTGTTAAAAGTTTAACGGAAAATAACATGACTTATCCTTATCATGTTATTTTCCTATTGCTGGCTCCCCTCTTTTTGTCCCCCTCTATGTAATTGCTTCACTTGCTTGGTAAGGGTTCATGGAATTGTAGTCTTTGCTATCTCTTTCTAGAATGTCCTTCAAACACTTTGGAATGCTGGATTGGAGGTCCTAAGCTTCCAAAGGTGTTCTATGTCATGGAAGTATCTTATTTCTCCATCAGTTTTGAAAGATAGTTTTGTAGGGTACCGTAAATCTGAGTTAGAAATTGTCTTCTTCTAGAGCTTAAAGTACTTTCACCCAGAGCTCTCCTTGACTCACAGGTTTGTGCTGAGATGTTGGCTGTGATTCTGATGGATGTTCCTTTAAAGGTGATCTGTTTCTTTTACCTAACAGCTATTTATTTATTTATTTTGAAGAAACACTTCTTAGCTTATTTAATAACATCATTATAATATAATGAACTAATAGAAGCATTACCAAAATATAAAATTGCAGGACATAATTTTAACAAAATGTTAGAAAATGAAATCCAGCAATGAAAAAAGTATCATTTCATTGATCAACTTAACATGAAAGTTCCTTTAACATTCTAAAACTAATCAATTTATTTAATCACATTTATTTTTTATTGTTGACATTCTATTAAGTAGTTCATTGAAACATTTTCTTTTTTAAATTTTTTTATTGAGAAACAAATATCAATGAGATAGTTTCAAAGTTGATTAATAGGACAGTTTCAATAATTACTATATTGTACATTGTTATCTTCTTAGTGGTTATCCATAGTACAAGAAGCAGACAGGGTATGCTGTCCAAACACTATTAGTGCAAATCTTTCTTCTCATTAAGTGAAAGTAGCTATATATCTATCCTATTTTGTATATACAAATATAAAATGGTCTTTCCTTTCTAGGCCCATTTTTCATTTAGTCCTGTCAGAGTCAGCTTTTAATATACCAGTCTTGTGTTGAATTTCTGAAATTTTGACTAAGATATGCCTGAGATAGTGTGTTCTTTTATCATTGCTGTATGGCTCACTTATCTGTGTGTGAAAATTTTTTCTCTACCAGTGAAATTTTCTGCCATGATGTCTGTGAAGTTTTTTCTGTATCATTCATCTCCTGCTTTTTCATTGATTCCAATCAATATCAAATTATTCTTCTTTCCATCATCTAGTAGTTGCGGAATTAATTTCTCATGGTCCCTTGCTATTTTTAAGAAATCCTTTTGTTCATGATCACTACCCATGATAATACCTTGTATATCTGAGATTCTATCCTCATATTGGCTTGTTCTGCTGTGGGCACTTTGAATGGAAATTTTATCTACTGAATATCTACTTGATCTGTTTTGTGGATTCCATTCCTTTCCTCTGTTGGACACTCCTGGATTTCATAATTTTCTTAAACTTCTCTGCTGTGGAGTGGGTCACTAATCCTGGGTCACTAATCCTGGTTTCACTGTGGACACCATTTCTGCAGTTATCTGAGAAATTATTTCTATTTTTTTTCTAGAGCCTCATTCAATATTTTTGTTGTTGTTACTGCTTCAGAGAGGCCAGGTGGGTGACCCTGGGATTGTCCACCTCATTGCCCCTTGGCATTACCTTTGGTGAGCTGGTGTCTGGTGCTGCATTTTGTTTAAGTGTATTCTCATTTTCTTTCTTTTAAAGTTCAGTTTGATGTGTGCCTATTATGAGTTCCTTTATTAAAAGTATTTTGAACACTTAGGAAATTACTACTTTTCATGGAAAAAAAGACTAAAATCAAAACTACAAAAAAAAATGAGAGAGACAAATAAAAAGAGAAAAAGAAAAACAGAGAAAAGGTCCACCTCCAGGTCTGTCTCTGCTGTCATTGGTAGATAGCGTGTGAACACATGGGTGGCTCCATGTTGGTTTATCCCAGAAACCAATAGTAAAGCATATAGCAGGGTAGTGGACAATCTCGGTGAGCCTGCACTTTTACTGAGGTTTAGGCTGTATTATGACCATGGGGACTGAGACAAGACCTTTTAACTGGTAACAGTCAGTGCACATTTCATGGGCCTGAACTAAGCTGAGACCTGTTGGACAACCCACTAGCTACTGTTCCGTTCTAAGCTCAGCCAATCCCACTCCAAGATAGCTCCCAGCCAATTGCTCTTTCTTTTTTATTACTTAAAATTTATTTATTTATTTTTGAATATAGGGTCTTGCTAAGCAGTGAAGACTCATAGTGATCTTCCTGTCTTGACCTCCCCAGTGCTGGGATTACAGGCATGTGCCACCGCACATGGTTTGAGGCCCAGATCGGTGCTTCTAGAGTTCCAGGGCCAGCACTGCATGCAGCACCAGGAATCAAACCCTGGTCCTTGTGCTTGCTAGGCAGGTGCTTAGACCACCAAGCTATCTCCCCATTCCCCAAGTTGCTCTTTCTTGTAAACCAAGCTGGAACTCACCCCAATTTGCACAATCCTTCGTGTCCACTGTTTCTCCTCCACTGTTGTGTGTCTCCCTAGAGGCCTGTGGGGTCACCAACAGTCACCACATGTCTTGAATTGCTCTTCTCATGCAGTGATGGTCAACTCAGGGAGGAGGCAACGTCAGCTACCTCTTCTTTTATCAGTGAAGTTTCTCTCTTCAGTGTCTCTGTAGGATTCAGTTCTCACTTCTGATCTTTTCTTAATCCAGGGGACGACATCCCTCTTTTTGTCTTCCTCTGGCCAGTTAAAGTGAGAAACATCAAAATCTCAGTGCAACAGGTTAAAGCCAGCTTGCAGGAATGAATTTGGCAGTACTGCTTCCCTCCTTCTGATTTCATTAAAAAGCTTGAGGAGTAGTGGAGTTCTTGTAGAATACATTCAAGAATCTAATGGGACATAGGATTTTTTTCTTAGTTGGTAGGTTTCTTGTTACTCCTTCAGTTTCATTGTCTGTTCCTGGATTTTTCAGGATTTTCATGTTTTTGGCTTAGTTTTTATGATTCATATGTTGCTGGGAATGTATCTATCTCTTTTGGATTCTCCAGTTAATTAGTATATAGGTGTTGAAAATACTTGCTAATAATCTGGTATTCAGCCTATTCTGCTTGACTTTTTCATTTCTAGTTATATTGATTGGAGTCTTTCTTTTGCCATTTTTCTGTCTTTTTTTTTTTGTTGCTGG
>PVKA01030392.1:16325-26325 GCA_004027165.1 Ctenomys sociabilis
AAAAAAAAAAAAAAAAAAAAAAAAAAAAAAAAAAAAAAAAAAAAAAAAAAAAAAAAAAAAAAAAAAAAAAAAAAAAAAAAAAAAAAAAAAAAAAAAAAAGAAAGAAAGAAAAGAAAAAAGAAACTACTGAAAAAACTGAGTCAATGAATTGATAATAAGTATGAAAATAATGAAGTAATAAAAACAATAAAACATATAAAATAGGAAAATATCCACATTGTACCATACTGTCTTTTTTTTTTTTTAATTCCTTTATTTCTTACAGTGTCTCGCTACACATCAGGGATTCTTTGTTTGCGGGGGTGGGGGGTGAGCTCAGCCGGCCCTGCGGAGAGGGGCTGGCATGGCATGTGGTGCTGGGGCTCGAACCGCGGTCCCCCTGAGAGGCGCTCTAGACCGCTGAGCTATCTTGCCAGCCCCCATACTGTCTTTAGATGCCAAATTATATGTTATAATAATTTCCCTTTTCTATATATTTAATCTTTTACTTTTAATAACAAAATGAACATAAAAGGGGGAAAAGTTAATATTAGATGTAAAAGTTTATTGATGAAGAACTAGATGATCTCCCTGTAAGATTAGGAATAAAGAAGCCGGGCGTGGTGGCACATGCCTGTAATCCCAGCACTCGGGAGGCTGAGGCAGGAGGATTATTGTGAGTTCGAGACCAGCCTGAGCTACAAAGTGAGCTTAAGGCCAGCCTGAACTGCATAGTGAGACCCTGTCTCAAAAAGACAAAAAAAAAAAAAAAAGATTAGGAATAAGGCAAGGGTGTCTTTTGTCATCACCCTACTTAAATCACATTGGAAGTCTCAGCCAATGCAATAAGACAAGAAAAGGAAATAAAACTGGCTGGGAAGCAACAAGATGTGTTTGTTCACATGTGACAATGATGGTCTCTACAGGATATCCCGAAGAAGCCAGCTAGAGTGGTGCATACCTAGCACTCTGGGCAACTGAAGCAGGAAGATAGCAAGTTTGAGCCCAATCTGGGCAATAAAGAGTCTTAATGAGACACTGTCTCAAAATAAAAAATAAAAAAGGTCTGAGAATATAGCTCAGTTGCAAAGGCTCTGGATTCAACCCCCTGCACAGCCATCAAATCAAAAATAAAGACCAGAGGCTGGTGAGATAGCTCAGCAAACTAAGCGCTTGCTTAGGCAAGTGCAGGGACTGGGGTTTGAACCCCAGCACCACATGCCACACCAGCCGCAGCCCTGGGAGGGCTGAGCCGGCCAGAATCCAGCATGGTGGCTCACGCCTCCAATCCCAGTGCTGGGGTGGCTGGAGGATCACCACGAGTCTGAGCTGTGTAGTGAGACCCTGCAGCAACCAAATACATAAAAAAAGTTCATTTCTTTCTATATACCAGCAATAAACAAGTAACATTTGAAATTAAGGGCTGGAGATGTATGTAGCTCAGTGGTAAAGTACTAACCTAACATGGTTCCATCCCTGATACTGAATAAAAATTAAAAGGATGTCATTTATATTAGCATATTAAAATTGAAAATAAAGACAATACCATTTATTATATTAGTCTATTATCATTTCTCTGTTGTTACCCCTTAGTCAATGGATTTTTACTAAAAAACAAAAACAAAAACAGATAGAAAAGGAAAACAACAAAAGTATTTAGATATAAATATAACAAAATTTGAGCGAGATCTATAGACGTGACAAACTGCAAAGAAGATCTATATTTATGGAGAGATATTCACATGCATGGATAGAAAACTAAATATTATCAAACTTCTCCTTACAACTTGATCTATAAATTCAGTATGGTCCCATGTTCTGATGCAAGCTGACAGCGCTCAACTACCCCAACCCTGCCAGCTTCAACTGCAAAGATGAAATAGAATTTAGCAACTTTGGGGGCCGGGGAGATAGCTCAGTAGAATAAACGCTTGCCTGGCAAGCGCAAAGGCCTGAGTTCAATTCCCGGTTCTGCCAAAAAAAAAAAAAAAGAAAGACACTTAGAAACTTTATTGTTTAGCTTGAAGACCAGAAAATCAGACACAACAAGACTAAAGACAGTTGGTTTGGCTGTTAGACTGAATATGGAGATAATGCTGAAAAATACAAGGACTTAAGCCCTGACAATACGGAAAAAATACTGACAATGCAAGTAAAAATGTGGAGCCATTAATCATTTTGGAGGTAAACCCGATTTTAAGGCCAGGGGTAATGGCTTTGGCAGCCTCCTTCAGGTTCAGCCCAGGATGTTTACCTGGTGCTGTGCAAGACAATTTGCATTTTGGTTCAGGAGCGCCTAACACAGGATGCAGTTTCTTTCTTTCTTTCTTTCTTTCTTTCTTTCTTTCTTTCTTTCTTTCTTTCTTTCTTTCTTTCTTTCTTTCTTTCTTTCTTTCGGATGCAGTTTCCAAAGCAAATCAAACAAAAGGGGGTTTGCCTGTTGCTTTAGACAAACATATTCTTGGTTTTGACAGGGGAGATGCAGTTCTTAATGAAGCTGTTCAAATTCTAAGATTGCTGCATATAGAAGAATTCAGAAAGCTACAGACAAAAATTAATGAAGCCATAGTCTCTGTTCAGGCAATTATTGCTGATCCAGAGACAGACCACAGACTGGGGAAGGTGGGAAGAGGAACACTTCCGGCTTCAGCCTCTTACCTGCCCAGTAGAGCTGGGAGCTGTACGCTTCCGGCATGGATCTGAAAATCAGATTTTGCTTTCGAAGGAGAAATCCCAGAAAACTGACCATGTTTAGAAAGTTACCACCACGGTTACTTTTTTTCTTTAATAACGTTTATGAAAGTTGAAGAATCTATTCAGTATGGTCCCAATAAAAAAAATCTTAGTTAAAGCAGGCATGATGCCATGATTATAATCCCAGCACCGTGGGAAATTCAAGCAGTAGGATGACAAGTTCAAACCCAGCCTGCAATTTAACAACTTAATGAGAAAGGCTTAAAATAAAATAAAAAAATACAACAAGGGATGGGGATATAGCTCAATGTAAAAACCTGTGTTCAATTCCCAGCACCACAAGGAAAAAAATCAAAGCCAATAATCACCACCATCCATCTCCGAAAACTTTCCTTGTTTCAAACTGATTATCTATACTCATTAAATAATTCCCCATCCCACCCACCTCCCAGGCCCTGGAAACCATTGTTCTATTTGACATCTGATAAATTTGATTACTACAGTAACCACATTTAAGTAGTATAATAGGGCATTAGTGCTTTTTGTATATGGTTCATTTCTCTTAGCATAATGCTTGCAAGATTGATCCATGTAGTAGCATGTCCCAAAATTTCATTCCTTTTTCGGGGTCTTATTTCTGGTTTTGAGAGTCTTGTCTCAGACTGCTGAGTGTCTGGGACTATAGGAACACACAATTGCACCTGGGTCTTGCTGCTTTCACGGCTAACACTATCTCACTGCGGGTGTATGCCAGTTTGTTTATCCATTAGTGAATATCTGGATTGCTATAATCTTCTGACTATTATAAATAATGCTGCTATAAACATGGCAAATATAAATGCCTGAGTCTCTGCTTTCCATGATTGGGAAGTAAAACTAGTGGGCCATAAGCTAATTCTATGTTTACTTTTTTTTTTTAGGAGGTACTACATTGCTTTTTTTTTTTTGTCTTTTTGAGACAGGGTCTCACTATGTAGCTCACTTTGTAGCTCAGGCTGGTCTCGAACTCACAACAATCCTCCTGCCACAGCCTCCCGAGTGCTGGGATTACAGACATGTGCTACCATGCCGAGCTCTACGTTGCTTTTTTAGTCTAAATAACTAAATAACTCTTTCTCTCTCTCTAGTGTCTCACTATATAGTTCAGACTGACCTTAAATTCACAGTGCTCCTCCTGCCTCAGGTGGTATAGGTACTCAGAGAAGCTTCTTTTGCACCATTAGTAGCACTTTGCCCAGCACTGCTGTGGATGCCACAGTCCCGGGCCTGAAGGGAATCAGACAGGAAGAGGGCCATCCACCGGTAGGGAGAAAGGTACCTTGGGTTGGTAGGGGAGTGATGTGTGAGTGAAAATTGCTGGATTCTGGCTTCTTAAATTTAACTTCAATTAATTAACTAGGTACTAGGGATTGGAGGGAGGGCCTTCATATAAGGTACATCCCCAGCCACTTTTAACTTTTTATTTTGAGACTTTAAATTGCCCAGACTGGGTTCCAGTTTGAGATTCTTCTGCTTTGGCCTCCTGCAGTTCTGGAATTGCAGCTGTGCACCATCACACATAGCTCTGTTTTTTATTTTGGTTGACAAATTGTAGTCATGCATACTTATGGGGTACAAATACACATATGTACGTTCTGATACAGGATATGATGTGATGATCAAACCAGAATAATCAGCATACCTATCATCTCACTTCGTTCTTTGCACTGAGAACATTCAAAATTTCCTTTAGCTATTTTGAAATATAAATTAAAAAATTAATACTTTATTAAATAAAATATAAAATATTGATAAGTAATGTCATGTTAATGTGCCATATAACAGTAAAGCTGATTTCTGCCATCTAAAATATATTTTGTACCCTAGCTCTCCTTTTCCCCACCCTGCCCAACCTCTAGTAAACACTATGGTGCACTCTACCTCTGTGAGAATAGTTTACTCATATTCTGCATGTGAGGCATGATAAAAAAAATATAATGAATTGGGCTGGGGAGATAGCTCAGCAGCATTAGCGCCTGCCTGGTAAGTGCAAGGCTCTGAGATTGATCCCTGGTACAAAACAAAACAAAACAAAACAAAACAAAACAACAACAACAACAACAACAACAAAAATATATATGCTATTAAAAGACATATCACCAATAATAGTCCTAATAATACTCCTCTCATTTTCAATCCACTTCTCTCTCTCTCTCTCTCTGTCTTTTTTTTCCACTTCTCTCTCTCTCTCTCTCTCTCTGTCTTTTTTTTTTTTTTTTTTGTGGAACTGGGGATTGAACTCAGGTTCTTGCACTTGCCAGGCAAGCACTTATTCTACTGAGCTATCTCCCTGGCCCCTTTTGGTCTTTTTGAGACAAGGTCTAACTATGCACTTCAGGTTGGCCTTGAGCTCAGTTTGTATCTGATGCTGGTCTTGAACTTTCAGTGATCCTCCTGCTTCAGCCTGCCCAGTACTGGGATTACAGGTATGCACCGCTATACTTGGCAAGTGATGGTAACTTCATTTGTTCTGCCATATGTTCTATCAAAAAGCAACAGTGAAAGAGATCTGGGCACTACTTTGATTTGTATTTCTCAGAGTAAAAGATTATCCTAATCATACCATTACTGCAAAATGCTGTTGGTTCCTGTTGCTCTGCTATTTACTGTTGAAATTGCCAATGAATATTTTGGGAAATTAACCCATAATTTCAGATGTATTATACATGTAATCAAGTGTGTATGTTAACAGTAAAGTTGACTTATTTCTTTTTCTTGAAACTCACTATGTACTTTGATATATAGTTAAGGCTGTCCTTGAACTTACTGTGTATTCCAGGCTGGCCTCAAATTTGTAGCACTCCTCATGCCTCAGCTTCCAGGGTCCTGGGATTACAGGGGTGTCCCATCCCTCTTCACCAGTAAAGTTTATACTTGTTAAAAAATAGTCAGAGAGATAGTTCAATAGAATACGTTCTTGCCTGGCAAGCCCAAGGGCCTGAGTTCAATCCCCAGTTCCACAAAAAAAAAAAAAAAAAAAAAAAAAAAAAAAAAAAAAAAAAAAAAAAAAAAAGAAAGAAAGAAAAAAAATTAAAATAGTGAAGTTTTTGAATGTAATATTTTTGTAACCTAAATGAAGATGCTCATTTACTGGGCAGAAATTTGCTATTTTTAGCAAGATATGAAAACCATCAGGCAAGTTTGTAGAAACCTCGATTACTCAGACTTAATCGTATTAAGGTTAACTGGACATCATCACGCTGCTATACTTGGCATAGTGAGTGCCTGATTTCCTAAATCAGAGTATGTGAACTTGCTCCGTGATGAGTGATGATTTAATGACCACATTTCTAAGCGGATCAACATTATGGCTGAAGGCCTGGAGTAATCACGAAGAAAAGGACAGACTGCCTAGGAGAATGTTTTCCATAAGGACAATGTTCCAATAAATCCTGATAAAGCAGGACATGCTAATATTTATCCAGAGGGCAGAAGGTCACATTTGTTGTTGCTCGGTGAAAATCCGATTGATTTTTGTTGATTTTTAAAAGTTCAGTGAAAGATAATGTGACTTACTAGGTTTCCGAAAATGATTTCAAAATGGCTCCAAGTGTTAATCCTATGTCTTACGTAAGTGAACTAAGAAGCACTGACCTTGACATTATTTTCATCATTTTAGTTTCTTTTCATTTACACACAGTAGTTGTTAGACTATAAAGGAGAGCCAAAATTCTGATTCAGAACCAAAATTCCTATTGGTAGGCCAATTTTTAGCAATATAGGAGAGCAATGATTTATCTTTTGTTAGAAAGCTGGGTATAGAGCCGGGCGTGGTGGCGCATGCCTGTAATCCCAGCACTGGGGAGGCTGAGGCAGGAGGATTGTTGCGAGTTCGAGACCAGCCTGAGCTACAAAGTGAGCTTAAGGCCAGCTTGAATTGCATAGTGAGACCCTGTCTCAAAAAGACAAAAAAAAAAAAAAAAAAAAAAAGCTGGGTGTGGTGGCATGTGCTTGTACTCCTGAGGCCAGGAGTTCGAGGCCAGCCTGGGCTACAAGGTGAACCCTAGGTCATCCTGAATTACAGTGGAATCCTAATAAACATAATCCAATCTTATTGTAAGAATAGAAGGCTTCTAATAGGGATGTTAATTGTTAATGTCAACATTCTAATTTTGGGGGTAAAGAATGTTAACAATTTTCCTGCCAGTGATAAAGTCTTTTTTTTTTTTCCTCATTGAGATAGGGTCTTGTTATGCCGTTCAGGCTTTTGTGGTGGAGGGCAGTAGGGCCTTCAGAAAATTGGCTTTGTTGATAAAGTCTTCCCAAAGATCTTCTAAGGATTAAGGCAAGGTCAGTGAGTGCTATGTAATCAGACCTAAAATATATAATACATCCCTTAAAATTTATCTTTTCTGTGTTAGGTCTCAAATCATTATAAAAAGTTTTAAGAACTATTTTATCTATTTTGGGGTAGATGTTTCTAATTTTGGAAACTTTTGTGCTTCACTGATTATTGTCTTTCACCAATTTGAGTCTACAAATCAGTGATCAGACTTAAATATTTGTTAGCTTGATAAATGTTTACATTAAGAATAGATTACATGGAGGATGATCAACAAATGTAAGTGAAAAAAGCTTTTTTGTTGTTGTTGTTTTGTTAGGTTTTTCTTTTCTTTTTTTTTGTACAGGGTCTCACAGCCCCTTTTGTATAGGCCCACATTCACAGCAGTCTTTCTGCCTCCCTAGGGTTGGGGTTACAGGAGCACGCCACCATGCCCTGACTCCATCCGACTCAGGGAACCCAAAGGCGGGGCCAGCACAGCAAGTGGAACCAAGGATCAAACCCTGGCTCCGCTGAGCTATACCATTGGCCCTGCAAAAACATTTGATCATGCCTGCAACCCCAGCACTGAGGACTCTGAGGCAGGAGTATCAGGATCATTGTGAGTTCGAGACCAGCCTGGGCTACAGAATGAAAAATGAGCTTAAGGCCAGCCCTGTCTCAAACGGACAAAAACAAAAAAATGCTTTTAAGCAAACATGCAAAGATGTATTAACTGATTTTTGTTATCAATAAGTGGCTTCTGTGCTTCTCTGAAAATCAGCAGCCCCAGATTGTTTTTTTATTTGTGTATCTTTTGCTTCCTGGAGATCCATAATTGTAGTCTATTAATACTAGGTCATGAAAATAATTATGATCTATTATAATTTTCTCCTCACTGCCAAAGAAAGGCAAAATGATGAGGTCGTAGCAATCTCTTTGTTTCAAATCTTGTAAGGCCTTCTCATTACAGTCCGAGTAAAATTAAACCTCCTTGCTGGTGGTCCAAGAGTCAGCAATATCTTGTCTTTCTACCTGGGCTAATCTCTTATCACTGCCCTCACATGTTAACGGAGCCCTTGCTATAAAATTGTACTTCTTATTCCTCAGTGATGTTTAACCTATGTTCTTATCAGGAATTTTTATACTTCAAATTTTATTTAGTTATTTATTTTTTGAGACAGGGTCTCTATGTAGTTTAGAGTGGTTTTGAACTCACTCTGGAGCTCAGGCTGGCTTGAACTTGCAGTGATTCTCCTGCCTCAGTCTCCTGAGTGCTGGGATTGCAGTCTGAACTACCATGCCTGGCACATCAGGGGTTTTCATCCTTGCTGTTTACCTTCTCTCACTCACGGCTCAAGTCAGTGTCCATTGAGCTGTTTGGAATCAGCTATCTACAGTATTTTCATGTTTTCTTCCTTGATTGTCTTATCTCTCATGCTATTTTATTTTCTCTGGAGTAGGTATCCTTATCTGAAAGTAAATAAATCACCTTTGTATAATTTTTTTTTCTCTTTTCCTCAAAAATATAAACGTTAAGGAATATGGGAAGTCTTTTTTTTTTTTTTTTTTCTTGTGAGTACCCAGAATATACATAAAAAGTGCTGACAGGTAGTAGCTGCTCAGTGAATAGTTTTTGAATGAATACATTGATAAAAGTCACAAAGCGGAGAACACACCCAGTTTTTCATTCAGGTTTATTGTTTGGTTCTATTTGGATTTTTTTTTTTTTTTTTTTTTAAGGTACTGGGCAGAGAGTTGGCTGGAACTTTAAGGCGAGGGCTCGGTGGGGGGTGTACATCTGGCTTCCTTGGCGATGACTAAGCTGTCACGTGTGCCCCCCTCAGTGTGCTCGAGGGCGGCCTCTAGAGCTGTGCTGACCTTGGTGCCATACTCTTGAATCTCAACTGTGAACTAAATCCTTTTTATTTATAAAGTGAGTAGATCAATAAATAACAGTACTGGGCATTAAATCCAGAGCCCTCACATAGAGCTACAACCTTAGTCTTTTTTTGTTCTTTTTTTTTTTTACTTTGAAACAGGGTCTTGCCAAGTCACTAAGTTGCTCAGCCTGAGTTTGAACTTGTGACCCTGCCACCTGAGCCTTCCCAGGGTGTGGGATTATAGTGTGCCCCACCATGCTTGGCTAAAAAAAAGATTTCTTAGACACGCTCCTTGGGAGCTGCTTGCACCCTGCACCCTGGGCGGCCAGAAGCCAGAGGATGAGCCTGGTGCGGACTCCGGCACGAGTCTCGTTGGCAGTGGCAGGGGCAGGGGCAGGGCAGGGGCAGCAGCTCTGGAGGAAGAAGTGCGATCTGAGAATGAAAAAGGAAAAGCGATCCTTTCTGCAGCTGATGGCCTCACTGCCTTTGGATGCTAATGTTTCCGGAAGAACCTCGGCTGCCCAGGGACTTTCGGACCCTGCCGCTCCTAACCTTCAGTCCTTTTCTGATCACTTTAGGACTAGGACTGCCAGGGACCTGGACGCACTGGAGCACATGAACCCAGGAGTACGTGTCCCCCTCTGTTACCGCTCCCGAGTCGGGCTCCATTCTGGTGTCAAACGTTGACAGGACGAGGCCTGACTTTCTAATTAGAACCATAGGCTGGGAGATGGCTCAGTAGAATAAGTGCTTGCCTGGCAAGTACAAGGGCTTGAGTTCAATCCCTGGTCCACCAAAAACAAACAAACAAACAAAAACGTTGCTAAATGGGACAAAGTATGGCTTTTAAACTTCGATTGAAATAGCGTATTTTAAAATGTCTCTTGAAAATGTGAAGCACCCTCATTTATTTTGAGACAGTTTCTGTTGCCATTGAGAATAAATGAACATATGTCAGAAAAAAAAAAAAAGATTTCTTAAAGGTTCTGTTTTTGTTATCTATTAATTTTCCAACAAATCATCCAAAGAGTACCTTAAAGCTGGGCGTGGTCGTGCAGGCCTGTAATCCCAGCACTCAGAAGGCTGAGGCAGGAGGATTGTTGTGAGTTCCAGACCAGCCTGAGCTACAAAGTGAGCTTAAGGC
>PVKA01030393.1:0-27356 GCA_004027165.1 Ctenomys sociabilis
GAGGGACGGTGTGGGGGTGGGCAGCACAGGGGTGGGGGTGGGGGGTGCGGGTGTGTGAGGTGGCGGTGGTGGCGTCATCGCTTGGTCTTGGCGTCCTCCCGAATCTTCCAGATCACCAGGTGCATGCAGGCGCTGGCATCCTCACTGGAGCTGTGCCCATCCACTGTGGGACAGAGCAGGTCACCCAGGGTGCAGGGGGCAGGGCTGGTATGGGTACAAGCCTCACACAGCCCCACTCACCATTGTCCTGGATGATCTGTCTGAGGTAGTCGGCCATGAGGTTCCGGAGGGAGCGCTTGTAGGGGAGACCCAGGCGGTGCGGGAACAGCACGGCTGTGTCTACCACGGTGCTGTGGATGACCTTCAGGGCCAGCAGGTCACTTTCCAGGCTGTGCCCAATGAGGATGGTGTCAGCGCTGAACATGCTCAGCAGGACGGCCTGCACATCCCGCAGTGTGATGCTCGTATCTGCAAGGTCAGCCTCCGTCACCCCAGAGAACCTGGTGGAGGGTAGATGGGCTCAGTCGGGCTGGTAGCACTGAGCAGGTGGCAGGCAGCTGGGCACGTTCTGTGGAGAGGCCGCACCTGGTGTTGTAGTCCACAATGTCATTCTCAGGCCTGACGAATGTGTCATACACCACCTGCATGTCTGTGTCCACCACCGTGACGCGGGTCAGCTCCAGGCCGTATGTGGTGTAAGACTGTGGGCCAAGGAAGGGGCTCAGAAACGGGCCAGATCCCCAGAACACTAGAGGGAGAGGCCCCGCGAACGCCCTGCTGCTCCCCAGAGCTCTTTGGTGCTGATCAGGGGCTCGCACTGTGGATAGGGAAGCTGAGGCCACGGGCCTTGTGGGGCTTTGGCAAGTTGGCAAGTGGTGGAGTGAGCTTGTGAGCACAGAGGAGCCCTGGGGGCATGGGGGGAGTTTACCCAGAAGACCTTCATGGCAAATGCACTGGCACTGTAGCCACACCTTGATCTAGCTACAAATATACCCAATGGATCTGGGCCAGCCCTGGGTTCCCATCCAACCCTAAGGCTGGGCCTCACCATTTCGCAGTCAAGGGCATAGATCCCCGCGTGGGCATCCCCTGCAAGCTCCTTTTCAAAGGTCCTCACGAAGCCCTCAAGATTCTCCTTCCGGCCATCCTGCACATGTTGCTGGGGGGGAGGGGGAGGGCAGCGGTGAAGGGACCTCAGAGACAGGGCCAGCATGCCCGGTGTGGTGCTGTGGGCCAAGGCTAAGGTCCCAGTCCTCCCCTCTCCCCCCAGCCTGTTCAAAGATAGGAACACACAGGCTTGGAGCCCTGAAGACCTGCTAACAACAACTGGGCTGAGATGGGGACCAGTAGCTCATCGAGCAGATGCCACCTGGGGGCCTGCTGTCTGAGACAACATCCCCAATCTCAGATCAGTGCAGAGGACTGGGAGGTCAGGATGGGGAGAAAGGTGCTGAGGCCATAGCTTACCTTTGCTACCTGACAACCAACAGAGCCCACGGCGGCTGAGCAGCACATGTACTGGGTCTCCCAGCCACCGGCCACTGAAAAAGGACAACAGTGAGAGATTCCACAGGCCCACCCAGCACCCTCTAGTGGTCCCTGACCTCCCAGACTGCTGAGGGAGGGGACCCCTACAATTTTGGGGAATGCCAGTCACCTTCCCTGCAGGAAGAGTCTGTATGTTCCTTTTGTCCCCACGGGACAAAGGCCAACAGCTTTTGCATTTCTTCATTGTTTCTTTTTTTCCCATTTACATATTTGGTACAGGGTCTCCCAGAACTCAGGGATTCCCCTGTTCTCAGCCTCCCCAGTGCTGGCATTACAGGTATATGCTACCATGCCTGGACTCCCTACTCAGAGCACCCCAGAGGCAGGGCCAGCATGCGGGACCAGGGATTGAACCCCAGTCCCTATGCTTGCCAAAGCAGGCATTTAGTCCACTGAGCTATTTAACCAGCCCTCTTTGCTTTTTTTTACACAGACAGCAAAGGTCTAGGTGGTGAGGGTGAGGGGAAATCAGGGACCTTCGAACTGTGAAGACTGTTACAGAAAAATATGACTTTATAATAAAAAAGCAAATTAAGAAAACAGTCATGGGGCTGGGGAGATGGCTCAGTAGAATAAGTGCTTCCCTGGCAAGCACAAGGGTCTGAGTTCAATTCCTGGTTCTGTCAAAAAAAAAAAAAAAAAAAAAAAAAAGAAAACAGCCAAGGATCAGAGTGGGCCAGGGAGGCCAGGAGCAGGATTACAGTCTACCCAGCACATGGGAGGGGAGTCCTCCAGCCTTACCTCGGTTCCGGCGGAGCCGTCCCCAGTGGTAGTAACATTCCTCATCTCGGACACAGCGGCCAGAGGAGGACACGAGGTACTCAGAGCCACAGCGGCAGCAGATTCTGCAGAAGGCTATGGGGGGATGTAGTGATATGGTGGAAGGTGGGCAAGGGCTCAACCCACCCAGCCCAACCCATCTGCACCCAACTACCCAGGCAACCCTGAAGGTGACTCACGGTCTTTTGGCTTCTTCTCCTCAGCTGTGAAGATAACAGCACCCCCTGGCCGTTCAGGGTGGGGGAAGGGGTAGCCATTCTCCTTGAGCTGCTCCTCAGTGAGCAGGTAGTCCCTGAGGCGGCTGTACAGGGTAGCCCCTGTGGACACTGGGTGTTAGCCTCTGCCAGCCCAGCTTGGAGGGGCCCAAGCAACCAGGGTGAGGAATCCTGAGGGCTGAAGGGCCAGAGGAGGTCCCAAGGACACGGAAAGTCTCTGGAACGTGCATACCTTTCAGGTCTTCCACGCGGGGGCTGCTGGGCCGGCTGAGTGAGAAGCTGGTCTTAGCAGCCAACTTGCCCCCGAGCACCACCTCATGGGACACAACCCTCCGGCCACTGGGTTCTAAGGGTGTAAGAGGGTCAGCCAGACCCTGTCTCAGACCTGGTAGGCCCCATGCTCTTGCCCACCCAAGCCACTTCAGTGCCCTCTTCTGGGACAGCTCATCAGAACCAAAAGGTGTGGCCTGGCCAGGTTAGATTCAGGCACTGGACACAGACACACATACACAGAAACATATATCCACACTCATGCCTATGAGCCCGATTTCCCACCAGGCAAGAATTTCACTCTTGGAAAAAGGTAGTGGTGGGGGTGCAGCCTGGGACTAATTGAACAGTACCTAATGGCTTTCAAGAGCTTTGCATAGTTAAGGGTTGCCCAACCTGGAAAGGCTTCCAGGGCATGAGGAGCTCAGGCTGAGAAGCTAAGGGAAGAGGGGTCCTGGCCTCAGGGGAGGAGAGATTGGACACAGTGCCTGATTGCTTAATGCACCCTCTTGAGACACGGTAATGAAACATCTTAAACGGAGCTTTCTTCCTCCCCAGAGCTTAATGCACAGCCTACAGCCAAGGCACCATGGCCTCCTGCTTTGAAAAGACTGAGAGCTGCTCCATTATTGGCAGCCCTCAAAAAGCTTGGAGGGTAGTTAATAGCAAGAGATGGCCCCCACCTCACAAACACCACACATCGTCTTTTGTCTGGGGTCCAGCCAGGTTGGGGGCCCACCAGCTCCCCAGCTCGAAGCCCCATTAACACTGGCACTCACTGCTGAGGCTGGGCACGGTGCTGGGGACCAGGCCCCTCAGCTTCTTGAGGGTGTTCACGGCAACGTTCAGGTAGATGTTTTTGCTGGGGCTTCGGTCATAGGCCACCTTCTCCTCATTCAGTGCCTGGGGGAACAGACGACACTGAGCCCGGAGGCCTCCAAGGCCACTGTCCAGAAGCGGGGCAGAGTGGCTACCCATAGCCCTGGTGCCCACCTTCTCAATGGCCTCCTGGTTGGATGGGCAGAACCGGAGGCACTCCTCAATAAACAGGTTGAGATAGCGCTGGCGGATGGCAGTGGGGACCTTGCCTCCAAACTCCTTCGGGATAATGGGTTTCTTTAGACTCTGAGGAAACAAAGCAGCAGGTGAGGCTCCCTGGTCAAAGCCCACCATGAGCCCCACTGTGAATTCTGGATGCCAGTGCTGGCAGTGTATGCTAAACCCAAGGGGTCACACAGGGTGCTAGCTACAGGGGAGACAGAGGGCAGGAGGTAGACAGGGGACTTGTACTCTGGCCTAACTTCTGTGATCCCTGACTCCCCAGTTTGTCAGAGCTGTTGCTCAATGGTAGAGCACTTGCTCAGGCCTGACCCATGTCCCTAGCACCACAAACAATTAAAAAGCCAAGTGCGGCGGCCCATCCTTGTTATCTCAGCGCTCTGAAGCTGAGGCAGGAAGGTGGAAAGTTCGCCAGCCTAGGCCACTTAGCAACTCAGCAAGGTCCTGCTTCAAAATAAAAATAAAGAGGGCTCAGGATTTGGCTCAGTGTAAAGAATCTGGGTTCAATCCCTGGTTATAACCTGCCCCCATAAAACAAGAGCGTACTCAGAGGTGTTAATACACAGCCCAGGGCAGAGCCCAGTCGCACCTGTAGAGATGGACTGTGGGCGATGCGCTTGGGGGTGATTGTGGTGGTGGTCTTGGACGCCATCCCCGATAGCGTGCGGGTCTTCAGCGGCTGACTGCCGGGCTCGGGACCATGGGGTGCCTGGCTGCTGCTGGCTGAGAGAGTCCTCTTGGCACCTGTAGGGGCTGGCGTGGGACAGGGGGTATGGGTGCAGGAAGAAAGGATGCCCATCACCGAGCTACGGAGCACCAGGTAGCTACGGTCATTGAGGGACAGTAGGACATGCATCTCGGGGTGTGGGGGGAGCGGCCGGGGTGTGGGGTGCAGGCTGTGGAAGGACATTAGGCTCTAGCTGCTTCCAGGCAGGCCCATTGAGGTGGGGGAACAATGGTCAGCTGCGGAGGCTGGCTCAGGCAATGTCGCTGTCGAGGTGGTCTGGTGTGTGGCGAGGGCATGCAGGGCCTCTGCCACATGTTCTGGCCCCTGACTCCGAAGCATTGACGTCTGAGGGGGAAGGCCCTGACTCCTGGGCAAAGGACCACAGGGTATGGGACACCCCCAGCCAGGTCATTGTGACAGCCACCTGCCCGGCCACCACAGTCTCTGTGTTCTGCCTGTCCCTTTGATGAGGTCACAAAGCACAGTCTTCCCACCCTTCCAGGCTGTGGGGCCTGTTTCCAAGGTGGCCCTTTGGGGTCTGGTTTGTGATCCTAGGACTCTGGGAGGCTGAGACAAGAGGATCAAAAGTTCAAAGGCAGCATGGAAAGTTAGCAATTTAAAGAACTTGTCTCTTGCTGGGAGTGGTGGCACACCCCTATAATCCCAACACTCTGGAGGCTGAGACAGGAGAATCATTGGGTGTTCAAGCCCAGCCTGAACAATATAGTGAGACCCTGTCTCAAAAACACCTAAGATAATAAAAAAAGGAGAGTGAGATGTGAGATACATTTTGTCCCAGAAAATAATTCTAAAAAGGTTGGATATAACACAATGTAATCTTGGACTAGGGCGGTGAGATAGCTCAGCAAACGAAATGAGCAGGGACCAGGGTTTGATCCCCCACACTAAAGGGTCAGGCGCCCCAACCACAGGCCATGGAGACTGCTTAGTGGTGCACGCCTATAAATCCAGTGCTAGGGAGGCTGAAAACAGAAGGATCATTACAAGTCCAAGCTGCATAGTGAGACTCTGTACTAAATACAAAAACAGTCTTGGATTAAATTCCCAGGCTTTAGGGGCGAGGGAGATGGCTCAGTGGAATAATTGCTTCCCTAGCAAGAGCAAGGGCCTGAGGTCAATCCCCACTTTCACCAAAAAAAAAAAAAAAAAAAAAAAAAAAAAAAAAAAGAAATCCCAGGCTTTTTCTCTCTCCCTCTGTGTGTGTGTGTGTGTGTGTATGTGTGTGTGTGTGTGTGTGTAGGGTGAGCATCTTTTTGGGACAGGTCTCATTGTGCAATTCAAGCTGGCCTTGAGTCTACTTTGTAGCCTAGGATGGTCTCAAACTTGCAATGATCCTCCTGCTTCAGCCTCCCGAAGGCTGGGATTATAGGCATGTACCAGCATGCCTAAATCCCCAGTAATACAAAAACAAAAGCCAGCCATAGTGGCATAGCCCTGTAAACTCAGCACTAGAAGGCTGAGGCAAGACTGTCAAAAAACAAAATAAGCACCAAGTCCTGAGTTCATAAACATACACAAAAAAAAAAATCCCAAAGCAAAACAAACAAAACCCCAGCTCTACCCTAGATCTCTTTAGAGACTTCACATCTCCATTCACACCTTAGTAGGCAAAGTCATGCCTATGGTCAGGCAGCAGAGGAGACAGAGTGGCAGACCTTCAAGGGCTCTTTTGGTGATGGTCGGGGGACCCCACTTCACAGAGAGGCAAGCCAAGGGCCCCTGCACAATACTCAAGGCCATCTGGCGGCTCAGAGAAGCCGCCAAGTGGCCTTGGGCTCTGTCTCTTCTTGTACTCAACAAGAAACATTCCCGGAACGCCCCCACCTGCAGGGGCCGACTTACCCGTGGCCAAGCGGGGATTGGGCACGTGAGCAATCCTCCTCTTCTCCCCGGGGGCAGAGATGTGGATAGAAGCAAGTTTCTCTGGCTGTCGTGGGGCAGCCTGTAGCCAGCTGGCTGACTCCCTCTGTGCCTGTTGGGCCCTCCGGTAGCACACTTCCTGCGCTGTTGGGAGCCGGGCTGCAGGCGTTGCCGGGCCCCTTCTGGGAAGCTCTACCTGGATGAAGACAATTCCTAGGACTTGGCTGTGTGTCTGTAGCACCCAGGGCTGATAGCCCTGCACAAGCAGGGAGCACAGGGGCTCCTGGGCTGTTTGTGTCATCCCCCCAGCCACACTGTGAGATGCTGGCCTCCACAGAAAGAAGCAGCACAAGGCCATGGTCTACATCTGCCAGGTCTGCTCTCTAGCTCCAGGCTGGGCTTGATATAGAGATAGGGTGGGGAAGGAATCAACAAGCCCTCCCTAAGGCTGTGTTTAACCCAATCCCAGAAACTCCGGTGCTCCTCCCAGGAAGGTGTGGGGACTGAGTCAGTGAGAGCTCTGGGTCGCTAAGCCTGGAGTCAGGTTCTCTGCCATCCCTTCCAGTGCTAGCTCATTGCCCCCACAGCTGTACAGAAGGGAGGCAAGGGTAGGCAACTTGCCACATATCACACAGCTCACCGGGGCCAGGGGCCACAACCACACTCTTCCCTGCTGTGTCCTTGTGCAAGGCAGGGGACAGCTGAAAGGCACTCAGTGGTTCACACTCCTCCCACAGGACTGAGGTGGTATAGGATACAAGTTTGTAAAGGAATTCACCCCACTGGGGTGGACTGCTCCAGAGGTAAAACCTGGGCCTTTACCTCCTTGCCTTGCTTGGAGAGATGTGAGATTCTCCTCTTCTGCCCCGGGAACAAAGTAGTCAGGCCCGCATGCCCCTTCTCCTCGCTCTTTTCATCCTTGGGGGGCTGAAACACACGCCTGCTCAGCACAAACATTTCCTGTGGGTTGAAGCCCCCCCCAGCACACACGCCCCCTCCTCCCAGGCTCAAACCACCCTCCTATGTGTAAAGGGAGAGAGAGATCTTGTAGGCCGAAACAACAGGTGGGCCAGCCACTGCCCAAACCTGGCAACCCAACTCCCCAGCACCATCCTGGACTGGCCCTGGGCCACGTTCCAGGCCTGAGGAGCTGCAAATTCTGCCAACAGGCCCGGCTCCACCTCTCCAGCTCCGAGCCAGGACAAGAGATAACTCCAGACAGGACAAGGGAAACCAGATCTGGAGGGAACAGGATGAGTCCAGTTCAATTCAAAGACAGCTCCCTCTGGTGGCCGACTTGGGGGCACTGCACAGGGAGACCCAGTTAGGTGTTGGATAGCCTGAGCAGGACAGGGCACCCTAACACTGGGGGGAAGCAGGGAGAAGAGAGTACTGGACAGGAACCAGCAGGGGAGAAATGGGCTGAAAAGGGGGAGTTAGGGAGGAAGGGAGAAGACAGGAGGTGGGAGGCAGGGGGAGGGAAGGAGAAGGGCAGGGGGTTGGGGCCCGGTACCCCTTGGCCGGTCAGTCTGCACATCTGTTGGCACGCTGGCTGCCGTGGGACCCGGCTGGGTGGGCCGTAAGCCCACATCCTCTTTCTGGACAGGGTGCAGGGGGTAGCAGGCGGCCACCAAGGGTTCCTGGGTTTTAAATGAGTTAATAGGCCATTGCTGAAGGCAGAGCTTCCACCTGTGGCTGTGGCTTGAGGCATCTGGAAACAGCTGCAGGACGGAAGGTCCCCAGGCCAGGGCCACTGCCACAGCCCAGAGTAGCAGGGCCAGCACTGGACCCCAAGGCTGTGATTGCCTGGTGCCCCTCACCTGCCGTGCCAGCCGGCCCTTGTTCTCTGTCTTCACGCTGGTGGACTCGTTGAAGATCCTCAGGCATTCCTCCATGGGGTCTGAGTCAAAGTCGACTTCTTTCTCCAGGGCTGAGTAGTCCACGTCCTCCTCCGACTCTCCCTCGGCCCCCGGGGAAGAGGAGGATGACACAGAGTAAGAAGAGGATGGGGCTGCAGTGGCACTGGCTGAGGCTACAGTTGAGGTGGCTGGGGGCGTAGGGGTGAGGGTGGGCGTGGGTGGTGGAGAGGACTTGAGCCGCTTGGGCAGCTGCACCTCAGAACCACCCAGGCTGCATTCCGAGTCCGAGTCCGAATCTGAGCTGAGGCTGGGGAGATTAGGGGGCCAGACCCGTGGTGTCGCAGACCCTGGGCCTGTGTCTTCGTCTTCACTTTCGTCCCCAAAGAGCTCAGCATGGCTCAGGGCCCTCTTCTTTAGCTTGGGGGCATCCTGGGAGGCACCCTCGTCCAGCGAGCGGGCCTTACGCTCCCCTAGCTTGCCCGCTGGAGCCTTTTCACCACCCCTCCTGTCCAGCAGCTGCTGGGGGCCAGGACGAGAGTCTTGGACCCAGGAACCCCTAGCAGTTGGGTGGTGGGGCTTCCCTTTCCCTGAGCTGGCCACTGGAGTGGCTGAAGATGGCTTTTTCTTGGTCCCGTTCGGCTTCTCAATCTTGTGCTGGGGGCTGCTGGCCTGCGAGCTCCTCTTATCCAGCCCAGACTTATCCTGAGCCTGCCCTCGGTTGCGGTCCTTCGTCTTGTCTTTCTTCCGGGATTTGTCTTTGTGGCTGGGGGTGGGTGGAGTCACACATTTCTTCTTCTTGGCTCTGTCCTCCTTGGGGCAGTCCCCATCCTGCAAAGGCCTGACTGGGGAGCCAGGCTTGACTGGGGGCTCCACATCCAGGTCCTTTGGGGACTGCCCGAGGTCCCCAACGTCATACTGCACAGCTATCTCCTTGGTTTCTCTCAGGCTGCCCTCCTCAGGCTCCAGGCCCTCTCTGGAGGACAGCTTCCCGGTGGCTTTGCTCTCAGAGCCAGCCCCGGCCTTGGGGGCACTGGCTATGACAGGCTTGTCACCACCTGGAGGCACAGTAGTATCATCTTCTGAATCTGAGAATCTGGCGTCACAGCTACCGAAGGGGTCACAGAGCTTCTTGATGGCAGGCATGTAGGGCTCACTGCCACGGGGACCCCGGGGCCGCTTAGTTGCCCTCTCATCCCTAGAGCTAGCTCTGCTAAGGTGCCGGGCTGAATAGTTGGAAAGTGGGTCATACTCCAGGTCTGTGGATGGCTTGGAGTTGTCCACTACATACTTGCTACTGGCCATAGGTCGGCCATACCGCTGGGGTTGGCCCATGGCCTTGGGGACATACTCTAGGGCACCCCCTGCCTTGCTCTGGCCCCTCTCCAGAGACTCCAGGGAATATTTGCTGCCTGGCTCTGCAGGGGCCAATGGGGTGGGCTGGTAACCGGCTTCAGGGGTAAGCAGACCATGGCTTCCAGGGGTATAGGTGAAGGCCAGTGGAAAGGCGCCCTCGTCCAGACCTGTGGAGGCACTGGCAACTGGGCCACGGGGTGCCAAGGCGGAGGTCCCACCAGCATTGGGCTCAGCTGCTCCATACTCTCGGGCTGTCTCCAGGAGCTCCTGGTAGCGCCGCTGCTCCAGCTCCACCTCACTGCGCACAGCCTCAATGGCCTGGTTGACCAGCTCCAGCTCCAGGATGTCCGAGCGGGACTCATCACCACAGCCCAGCACACCATTTTCCCGCTGCGCTGAGGGCTTGGGCAGTTCAGGATTGTATGGGTCATAACCAAGGCCTGGGGGGAACAGAGGAGAAAAAGGTAGGTACACATTACTGCTGAAGGCCAGCCTTACCTTGGCATCTGCAGGGAAAGTCCTGTAATACTGGGCCAAGGGGCCTGGTAAGTGGACCTCTCACTTACCAGGCCCCATGTAGGGGGTAAGCGACTGGCACTTGGTGGGTACATGGGTGTCAGAGAGGTGGGAAGGAAGGTCAGGATCCTGAAGATTTTGTGGAATCACTCACAGAATTCACACAATGAATTCATTCCACAGTGCAGTAATGTAGACAGTATAGACTGGAGCTACCTAGGTCAGAGGATCTAAGGCCCCAGGGCTTCAGGCTCTGGGCTAGGCTGATGACCCCATCCTGAGAGTGTACGTGAGGGGAAGACCATCTGTGGATCATGTGGCTCCAGGTAGCCAGCAGGTGCCTGTGCCCAGTGTATCCCACAGGCCTTGCTATGCTGCCCAGACTGGCCCCCAACTCTTAGATTCAAGCAAGTCTTGCCTCAGCACAGAGTAGCCAAGACTTGCACTATATGCCACGAAGCTCAGCGCCCAACCTTCAGCAAAGCACATGGAAAACAAAAGCCAAAGACTTGTCTACTGCTTAGCAGTAGACAAAGTGCATATCCATCCATTCACTGTAACACATGGGACGTTTTTTTGTTTTTTTGTTTTTTTTGACACAGACTTTAAGAAAGCCAAGCATAGTGATACACAGCTGTCATCCCAGCACTCTGGAAACAGGACTATTTCAAGTAGGAGCCCAGCTTGTCTGATGTAGTCAGGCTCTGCCTCAAAACATTAGAACTACTTGGTGTGGTGGCACATACCTGTAATCCTAGCACTTGGAGGCTGAGGCAAAAGGATCATTGTGAGTTCAAGACCAGCCTGGGCTACAAAGTGAGCTCAAGGCCAGCCTTAACTACATAGCAAGGCCCTGTCTCAAAAAAACAAAAGAGGTGTGCTGTGCCAGCCCCATCCCCAGGGTGCAGTGAGATGGTGATTGACACTGGACATGGAGGCACAAGCCTGTAATCGCAGCACTAGGGAGGCTGAAAACAGGAGGACCACTATGAGTCCAATCTGTGTAGTGAGACCCTGTACTAAATACATAAAAAAAAGATGAGAGACAGAGAGAGAGAGAAGAAGGAGGAGGAGGAGGAGGAAGAAGAGGGGGAGGGAGGGAGGGAGGGAAGAGTTACCATAGCTCAGTGCAAAAGTCCTGGGTTCAATCTGCAGCAGCAGGGGAAAAGCAAAAAAAGAGGTGAGAAGACAAACTGCCACACACCAGACAAGGGAAAACAGACAGCTGGGGAGACAGCCACAAACCGACTGAGGAAACCCACATAAGATACTTTGTCCAGAGCTGTGAGTGGCCCTATCAGCAAAGCAGTTCTGAAACAATCAGGGCAGTCACCTGTCACTCCGCCTGCAGATTGAGGACACATCTGCAGAGGTGGCCCATGCTACTGAAGTGCTCCCTGCAGAAACCTCACAAAGCCCACCCAAAAATCTAAGTGTGGTCTACTTGGGCTAGAAAGGACGAGTGTGCCATACACCTTCTCCAAAGCTTCCTTGATGTGTGACACACTGGGTGGCAGGAGAGGGAGATACTTAAGTATGGTATATTTGTTCCCTTCTTTAGAAGGCATCTCTGTGAACACAATTCAATTAGTAATCAGGACAGAGATGCCACTGTGCCACAATGGCCCCTCAAGAGCTGCTAGATAGCAAATACAACCAGGTTATTTCTTGGATTCTGGGGCTGGAACCCAGTGTCTTGAGATTGCCAGGCAAGCATTCACAACTGAGAAACACCCCGGACCTCAATCATGTTCCCTTATTCTGTGTACAGACAGTATGTCTGCAACAGGCTAATAACAGGAACAAAAGGACCCTTAACCCATGTTGCAGCCATAGGCCAGCAGTAACTTCCAGGTGCTTGTGTATTGCCATATCCCCTTTACAGAAACCCCACATCTTGTGGCCTCACCCTTCCAGCAGGAGGACCTGCGGACACACACACAGGGAGCAGACAGCTGCACAGGCCCAAATGTGGTGCACACTTCCTGGGATGCTGAAGACAGCAGCAACGCTGAGGCTCCTCCACCCTAGTCCCTGTGTAGCATGTGCCTGTGCAGGCAGAATATGCTCCCTAAATAGCCTCTGCCCTGACCCCTGGAGCCTGGAGCCATGTCACTTTGTGGCAATAGAAATGCTAAGGATAGAATCACATGGAAGACCCTGAGAAGGCACAGGAGGGTAAGAAGACGACAGAGGCTAAAGACAGGGTGCTGCTGGCTCTGCAGATGGAGGAAGAGGCTGCAAGCTCAGGTCTGCAAGTGCCTTTAGGAGCAGAGACAGGAACCAAGCTCTCCTCAGAGCCTCAGGAGAAGCAGAAGAGCAGCCCTGCTCCCCAGGCCTGTGGACTTCTGCCCTCCAAACTCTGAAATGAGTGATTTGCAGCTTCAAGCAAATAGCTGCAGGATCTGAGGAAACTTCATTGGGCATAGAAAGCACAGAGAAAACTCAGAGGCTTGTGTCTGCAGAAGGGATGGGGCAGGGGATGTGGCTATCCAGGAAACTGTGGCACAGACAGGGGACACCATGGCACATTCTGCTTCTGGTATAAAACCACATACTGTGCCAAACGTGTATTTTTGTTGCTGTTGTTCTTTATTTTTGAGACAGAGTGTCACTATGTAGTTCAGGCTGATCTTCAATTCACTGTATAACCTAGGCTGGGCTCAAACTCAGTGATCGCCCTGCCTCAGCTTCCTGGGTGCTGGGATCACAGGTGTGCGCCACAGCTGACTAAAACTGTATTTAGAAAGTAGAAACGGGGCCGGGTGTGGTGGCGCATGCCTGTCATCCCAGCATTCGGGAGGCTGAGGCAGGAAGATTGTTGTGAGTTCGAGACCAGTCTGAGCTCAAAGTAAGCTTAAGGCCAGCCTGAAGCTTTTGAGACCCTGTCTCAAAAAGACCAAAAAAAAAAAAAAAAAAAGAAAGAAAGTAGAAACAAGTCATCCATCTACTCATAGGTCCAAGCTGTGTTGTATAGTGGGGCGGGGAGGACAAAGCCAACAAGGATGCCAATGCCATCTGTGGGACTATCTTGGGACACTGACAGGCCAGCACCACTGAATCCCTGTCTACCCAGAGGTAGACCTGCCCTGTCCATCTCACAGCTGAGGGCTAGGGTCAGGAAGCACAGCAGCCCTGCTCCTCCACTGGTGTGCAGGTGAGGCTGAGATAAATAGGGAAGGACAGCCTTCAGGCAAGGGCCACTTGGAGATCCAAGAGGGATGCTTACTGGACATGTCCTGGTGGGTTGGTGAGCCCTAGGCTTTGGCTGGTACTCTGCAAACAGGGCCAGCAGGAGGAAAGCCTAACATCCTCCCCAAGGTGGGCAGTTCTGTACATACCAGGTGTCTGCGGAGTGGATCAAGGCTCAGAGCTTGTACGTCTGCTTCCAATTCTAGCCCTCAAGGCCAAGCACACGTGGAGCCAAGCATGACACTGACCACCAGAGCTACCCTCAAGCCATTCTCGCAGCCACTGAGGTGAGGTGTCCAGAATTTTGGATTTTATAAGATGCCACCAACTGGGTCAAGAGAGAGAAGGACCCCAAAACTGCCCACTCAGAAAGAAGTTTCTGGAAGGAATGTGCCTGCTTCTCTACAGGGTCAAAGCTGCCTGCAAAGGGGCAGACGCCACGGACCGGGGTGGGGAAGGAGCCAAATAAGGACACTTGAACCTGTTTTAGCCTCCAGTTGGAGGGATAGCCAGGTAGCAATCCCAGGGGAGCCCCAACCAGTGGGAAGGGCAGGGATGCTCCATGATCTATGTGGTCAGCCCCTGCCTGAGCACTGGAGGACAGGAGGACAATATTTGTGGAGGGGAGTTCAGGAGGACTGCACCAAAGAAACTGCCCTAGTGACCCTGACATGGTCAGCCACAATCCCCTGTTGGGAGTTCTGGCCTAGACATATCTACAGGTCAAGCACACAGAAGTTAAGGCCCAGGGTATGCCTCCTACAGCTCCAAACTAGATATACAGGCTCCATGATGGGCCCCAGATGATTTGAGGCTGGAAGCCCAAAGTGGAAAGTGCTAGCTCATGCCACTCCTCGGGTCACTCACGCTTGGCTGCCAGGCTACCTACCCCACCTTGCCTCAGAGGTTTGAGTCCTTTAGAGACCTCTCAAGGATAGAGAGGCTTCCCAGGAAATGTTCTGCATGTCTCTGTTTGGAGCCTCTAGGGGGCTCATTTTCCTCTTGGGGTGGGGGCACAGCAAGAGGATTTGGGTTTGGAGGGCAGAAGTCAGTAATGAGCACTTGCTTAGCATACCCAAGAGTGAACACACACACACACACACATTAAATCAAAATAGAGTGAAAAAAAAAAAAAAAACAGAGTACTTTGGGGCTAGGGAAGATAGCTCAGTGGGATAAATGCGTGCCTAGCAAGCACAAGGGCCTGAATTTCATCTCTGGTAGCAGGGGGTGGGGGGAATACCAACAGGGAAACTTTGGAAAATGCCTTCCAACTGCTAGAAAATTAATTTGGATCAAATGAAGACAACTGGAGTTCCTTCAGGGGCCTGGGTCAGGTACACATGTTTGGTAGAAGATTAAGTGACTATTTTTGACAAAAAGGAATTACAACTGGGGTGATACTGACTGCCTGTAAATTGAGCTATTGGAAGCTGAAGCATGAGGATCACAAATTGGAGCCCACCCTGCGCAACTTAAGCAACTTAGCAAGATCCTGTCTTGCTAAGAAATAGAAATAAGTTTAGATTTTGAAACAGAGGTCTCACTATGTAGCCCAGGATGGTCTTAAACTCATGATTCTCCTGCCTCAGCCTCCTGAGTACTGGAATTACAGGCACGTGCCCCATGCCTGGCTCAAAAATTTTTAAAAGGAGATGCAGATGTAACAGAGTGTTAGAGTGCCTCTATAGCATGTTCAGAACCCCAGCATCACAAAAGAAACAGAGAGAGAGAGAGAGAGAAGAAAAAAGAAAAAAGGGATCACATGGCATGTCCTCTGCTGACTGGAAGTCCCCAAAGCCTGCATTCCATGAACAAAGGCCTTAACACCCACCTCTCCCAGGATAAGGTGGGAGGGCACTGCCTGACCCCAGCAATCTCCCAGAGGCCAGAGAGCCTCCTGGGCAGTGCCTTGTGCAACATCCCTCGGTGCTTTTTCTTAGTCTCTCCACAGAGATGTATCAAGGTCACCACAGGCTCAGTCTTCACTGTGTGGTCAGGAAGAAAAAGCTTCCTCCATGTGCGTCCAGCTGCCTGGGCAAGTTCTCTCCATGACACAGTCACAGTCCAGGCCCAAGGTGCCCAGCAACAGAGCCCACGGCCACTCACTGCCTGTGAAAAGGCAATGTTTCCTCCAAAAGCCCTGGCACCCCCAACCTTTCCTTCTAGCACCCACACCTCCCTCTCCATTCTGTTGCATTGCCTGCTGCTGGACCTGGGAGCACAGGTATAGCAGGAGCTCAGTGCCAGCTCTCATGAAGGTGGAATGAATGCCTGACCCACATCCCAAAGGCAAGGACTGAGTTCGGCTAGCCCTCAGGCCCCAGGTGTTTTCAGCAAGATCTCCCAGACACAGGACCCATACCCCACTTGCTTGTCTTCCTAGCCTCTCCCCAAAGTCCAGACACTGATAAAGCCTAAAAGACCACACAGGCATTGGACTCAGATGTAGGCTCTGATAAAGCCCTTCCAGCCCAGGTGACAGACACAAGGACTGTCACAAGAATGGAAGGGCCAGGCATGGTGGTACAAGGGCTGGGTGTGGTGGTGCACACCCACAATCCCAGCACTGGGGAGATGAGGCAGGAGGATCACCATGAGTTTGAGGCCAGTTTGGACTACACAGTTGAGTTCAAGAACTGCCTGGACTATGTAGCACAGCAAACAAAACCACAAAGATGGAAAGTGACCAGGGCTCCAACAGCCCTGGGCAGCCACCTGGGTGGCATAGGGACTCAAAGGAGGAAAAAATGACATCCCTAGGAGTATCTAGACTGGGAAGTAGGTTCTGACAGATACAACCCCCAAAAGCTATAGCCAGGGTATAGCAGACAGTTCCAGGACCCCACAACAGCCCCATGCTTCCAAGCATAAGTCTCTATTGCTGGGGGACTTATCCTTAGGAACACATGATGCCCTCAAGCACCACTCCAGGACATCCAGGTCCCAGGACTCAGGCCCAGTGGATAGATGTGGTCCTTCACTCTAGATGGAGAGCCCCATGTGGCCCCAGAATCCCCCAAACACCCAAGGAAATGACCACAGACCTAAGTCAACGAGGTGAGGCCGGGCCAGGCCAGACACACACCAGCCTCCCTGAAACCCTAGCAACCCCAGCTATGAGTCTCCCCTCCAGCCTGTCCTGGAGGAATAGGACTGGCTGGAGCCTTCCCAGGCTTCAGGGCATCCCCTCAGCCCCACACCAAAGTTCCCAGGTAGGGAGAAGCTCAGGGCTCAATCCTGGGGGAGGTTCCCAAACTAACCTAAGATGCTTGTCCAATCAGTTCTCTGGCCCGACAGGGGCAGGGACTCCTTCGTAGCAGCCAGGATGCCTCTCTACACCCAGCCCAAAGAGGGCCATCAAACTGCTCAGAGCGGACTGGCCTGATAGCTCAGTGGACTAAAGCACCTGGGAGAACACAGCAGCCAGGGTCCGATCCCAGGCATGCATGCCGTGCTGGCCCCACCCCTGGGGCATGCTGAGACCTCAGGATTGAGACTGGGTGTGGTGGCCTATTCCTGTAATCCAAGCACTTAGGAGGCTGAAAACAGGAGAATTACTATGAGTCCTATCTATGTAGTGAGACCCTGTATCCCCTGTACTAAATGTATAAAAAAATATTGCTCAGAGGGCAATGCTGGGGTTCACTGTTCTAACACTGGACTGTGAAAAGCTAGAAAGGCTAGGAGTCCCAGGGTCTCTATGGCAGGGCTGGAGGCAGCCTTTCTCTTCCTTTGCACTGCCTTTTCCCATCAGTTCAGGATGGGTAGGAATTCTGGGAATGGTCCACATAAAGAAATCTCACCGGGTGTGGTGGCACATGCCTATAATCCTATAATCTCGGGAGGCTGAGGCAGTAAGATTGTTGTGAGTTCGAAACCAGTCTGAGCTTCAAAATGAGCTTAAGGCCAGCCTGAACTGCATAGTGAGATTGTCTCAAAAAGACAAAAAAAAAAAAAAAAAGAAAAAGAAAAAAGAAATCTCAACTCTCGGGGCCAGGGAGATGGCTCAGTGGAATAAGCACTACCCTGGCAAGCACAAGGGCCTGAATTCAATCCCTGGTTCTGCATGCATGCATAAACAAACAAACAAACAAATAAATCTCAACTCTAAACTCCTCCCTCTCCTGACCCAGGAACTTCTTTTCCAAAGGAACTTTTTTTGGTCTTATTTTTACTATTTTCTTTTTTGGTACCGAGAATCGAACTCTGGACTTCGCGCTTGCTAGGCAGGCGCTGCGCCACTGAGCTACATCCCCGGCCCCCAGGAACTTCTAATTCCCAGGACACACTTCCAAGTGAGGATGCCATTCTGGGCTACTTGATGCCACCTGGTATCTCCACCCCAAGCTTTCCCAGGCTGCTCCCAGGACAGGGCCCCAGTATCCTCTAAGAAAGTGTCACACACCAAGGTCACATGTGTGCATCAGCATCTTTATTGCTTGTTACAATGGGTTGAAACTAGGTTGACATGAGTAGCTTCCTCAGGGGCTCTTCTGACCCCTCACTCACTCTGATGGTTCTCCCCACCTGGAAGCCCACAAGTACAGAGGGCAGGATGCAGCTGCAGCACACCCACTTGTCTGTGCTCCTCAGCCCCATGTCTCCTCAGCCCACCCCTCCCAGGCAGCCCTCTAAGACCCTCCCCATAGGAGACCATCGCTGGCACATAGCGAAGCATGGCAGGGAGGGATGGGGTGGGACCCAGCTTCTCGTTTCAAGCCTCTGTAGAGGCAGAGATGCCCCTCCTGATAAATGGACTGCAGTGTGGGGTGGTGACTGGGCCACCCAGGTGACTGGATTTTCATCTGCAAGAACACAGGATAGCTTGTGAGCTAGACAGGATGGGCCTGGAGTGATACTGGTCCCACCACCCCTAAAGATATTTCCCTGTCCCCCAGGAATTGCCCCAGCCCTCCACAACCAGCAGCTCAATACAGCAGCCCAGGGCAGGCCAGCGTGGCCTATGAAGACTCAAGGAAGAGAGGAACACAGGAATGAAATCCACCACGGTGGCACTGGGCTTATGCTAGACAAAGACAGAGAACAAGTTTGCATGGTAGCAGTAAGCCCTGCACGGGAAGCAGAAAGGCAGAGCTGCCTTGTCTTCCCTTCTTAGGGGTCCTCAAAGCTCCCAAGCAGTCCCTCTGAATCTCAATGTGAAAACATCCAGGTCTTTTAGTGGTTTGTATCTGTGCCTAGACTGTGAGTAGTGAACCAGGAATGCTCCTATTCATCCTTTACAACCTGTATCATTAACTGCTAGCTGACACCCCCACTCCTTGCAATTCTAGGGGCCAGATGTTCTCCAGGAGGCCAGGCCTATGCTGTTGCCTCACACCTAACACCCTCACCCTGTCTGCTTCCTTAGGCACATAGTGAGTGGTGACTAACCAGAAAGGCTCTGGGAAGGCATGGGGGCCAGTTTCTGGGACTGAGAGAACACAAAGGCCTGGTTGTGTGTGTCCAAGCCTAGTGCCACCTAGGGCACCCATGTTCTAGGCTTCTAGCAAGCTAAGCAGAGAGGAGGCTCGAAAGAAACTACTATAGCCATCCTTCAAGCTGCTTTGGAGAACCTTTGGTGTCTCCATGGACTGTGGGGCAGTCGCCATGGAAACAGGTGCCACTTCCTCATGTGGTGTGCACAGACCCTAGAGTTCCTGCCTCAAAGACAAGTGGTCTGAGACATCTTCAAGAAGTACCCCATCTTGGGTCCTGACTAGTCACCTTTTTATTTTTTAACCTTATTCTCCTATGGTTTTCTTTTCTTTTTCTTTTTTTCGGCAGAACCGGGGATTGAACCTTGAGCTTGCCAGGGAAGCTCTTATTCCACTGAGCCATCTCCCCAGCCCCTATGGTTTTCATACTATTTAAATAAATCAATCAATCTCTCTCTCCCCCTCCTCCTCTCTCCTCCCCCTCCCCTCTTTTTGCACTACCAGGGATTGAACTAAGTACCTTGCGCTTGCAAGGCAAGCACTTATTCCACTGAGCTATTACCCTGGCCTTCATTCTAAATTTATTTTCCTTTATTACTGGGGATTGAGCCCAGGACCTTCACAATGAGCTACTTCTCCAGACTTTTTCAAAATTTGAGACAGGGTCTCACTAAGTTGAAGAACTGCCCAAGCTAGGCTTGAACTTTCAACCCTTGCCTCAGCTTTTCATAGTGCTGGATGACAGACACACTCAGCCACTTTCTCCTATGAAACAGATCTCAGAATTCAACAAGGTGATACAATCTCCTGTATGTGGACACCTTTGAGAACAAGCCCCCAACCTGTGTGGCCCTGCTCCCTGCTTTGTTTCTGAACAAAAGGGTGCTGGTGGGACATCTATTGGTCTGCCCCAGGGGACCTACTACACACAGACATGGCACACACACTGCAAAGTCCCTGTACAGAAGTGATGAGCAAGGCCAAGGCAGGGTACAAAATACACCAAGTCTGTTGTAGCCTCCTTTGGGGCTCACATAGAAAGCCAGCCACCAAGGCGACTGTGGGGTCTCTGCTCTCCACTGGGTAAGGCAGGCTCGTGGCACCTGTGTTTCTAAGTCCATGGAACAGGCAGGAAACTTCTAGGAGAGCACACACTGAGACACCAACAGGGGTACACTGAGCCCCTCTAAGCTGGCAGAATGTCCCCACTGACCCCCCCATAGGTTTTGCCCCAGGAAAGAATGATGCTCTACAGAGTCCCCACTGGTCCCTACAGACTTGTGGCCACTGTCCCCACTCCACCTGTAATAAAAAAATAAGCCAGGTACTGGGCCCTGAACCTGGGTCTCCCCTCAGTGCCATGCCAGGGTATTCTCAGTGGTTATTACAGGCCCTACACCATGCTGAGCAGCATCCTTGGCTTCCACCCACTGCACATGAGGACACTTGTCCCCAGATATCACCCCTAGAGGCACAGTGGCAGTTTAAGATCTGCCTGATGAGCCACACCTTCCTCACTTACATACTACAAGTGCTAATGTTCTACTCCAGGCTGGATAGGCCAAGAAGCCAGGTTTTGTTTGTTTATTCCCCTCCTCCCTTTTTTAAATTGTGGTGCTGGAGACTGAACTCAGAACCCTTGTAGCAAGTTACATTCTCAGTCCTTTTTATTTTTTATTTTAAAACTAGATCTCACTAAGTTACTCTGTTGAGGCCAGGCTAGCCTCACATTTCTGATCTACCTGCCTCAGCCTTCCAGAGCACTGGGATAATAGGCATGTATCACTGCATGTGGCTAAGAAGCCACATTTTCAAAATTCCAGCTCCCCAGAGGGTCCCTCAAAGAGGGAACCAGCTCAGCTTAAGTAGTGGTTTTTTGTTTTTTTGTAACAGGGTCTTGCTACAAATCCCAGACTGGTCTCAAACTCACAGCAATTCTTCTGTCTCAGTGTCCAAAGTGCTGGGGCTACAGATAAGCACCACCATGTAGTAGTTTTATTGTGCTTCCAAATGCTATTAAATAAAACACTACTTCTAGTCCAGTGAAAATTGCTTTAGTTGGGCATGGTGGCATAGGCCTGTACTCCCAGGACTTGGGAGGCAGAGGCAGGAGGATTGCTGTGAGCTTTAGACCAGCCTGGGCTACAAAGTGAGCATAAGGCTGGCCTGAACTGCTTAGGAGACCCCGTCTTAAAAAGACCAAAAAAAAAAAGTGCTTTAAAGATAAAATGGGGGCTGGGGAGATGGCTCAGTGGAATAAGTACTTCCCTGGCAAGTGCAAGGACCTGAGTTCTGATCCTTGGTTCCGCCAAAAATAAATAAAGATGAAGCAGTAGGTGAACTAAGACACCTCATACAAAGGACCTGTCCAACTGGCAGCGTCTGCACAGGGCTGATCACTAGCAAAGGCCACGCCACCTGCTTCTGAGTCACACAGAGGAGACAGGTAGTAACAGACCTGCTACACCTATTAAAAGGTGACTGGTGCTGGGGCCTAATCTTTAGGAACACAAAATGCCCTCAAGCACCACTCCTGGACACCCAGGACCCAGCCCCTATGACCTTGCCCCCTAACCCCCTCTTTACAAGGAACCAGAACAAAGGAACAAAAGAAGCACCATTTCAGAACTGAACTCCAGCTGGAGGTTCCTCCCCTGGGCAGGGCCAAACTGTGTCTTGGAAGAGGGACAGGAGCCTTAAGAGACTCAGGAAGGGAACCTCTTAGAAGGGAAATAGTAGGTTCTGCAGGAAGCTCCCCTACCAGACCAACATTCTCAGGCAGGGTCAATGCTACTCTTCAGACACCTGGCAGCTTCTGGGGTTATTTGTGGTTGTCATAAGGGGTGAGACAAGGGATGCAATTTCATTGAGTAGAAAGACCAGGGATGCTGCCCTATACCCTACAATGGCCAGGATGCCCCCCACCCCCCGTGCCACATGATCACACCAAAGCGCACAGTGGAACTAATCCTCCCATAGGTCCAAGCTTCCTAGACCAAGGAGAGACCAGCTGTCCTGATGCTGAGTCAGCTAGTGAGAGCACCCTTAAGTTGGTTACAACCCCTGCTAAGCCTCTGCAAGGACAACACCCCCTCTGCAAGACTCCTTTATAATCACATCTTTCCTCAATAGGAGGAAAGCCCATGCGGCTGCCTGTTTCCCAGAAAAGAACTGGATGCACAGAAGGTCTGAAAGACACCCATACTGGTGGGCACTGCCCCTATCTGCCCCACTCTGGGAAGCTTGATGACCCCCTGCCCCATTTGCCATGCCCTTCTGTTCCCAATCACTTACAGAGAAAGGAAACACATCAATTCTCCATACTCTTCTAGTCTTGGGACGAATCTTCCAGAGGTACAAGAGCCACTCAACTCCAACAGGGAACCTGGCCCATACAGGATATCAGACATTTCCAGCTTGGAGGTCTTGACTGCCACACTTAGCCTACTCTCCTCCTACCCACCCCCCATCTACCCACAGACCAAGCAAAGTGCTAGCCTTTGCATCTCAGCTTCCTCATTTGTAAAACGTTCTCCATCATGGTGCACAGGACACAGACGAAGTCTGTCAAGTGTGTGTGGTAGAAACTGGGCAGGGCTTCAGAGCTCACAGGGGCTGCATCTAAAGGGCCAGAAGGAACAGGACACCTGTCCAGTCCTACACTGGACTAGAAAACTCGAGGCCAACTGTCCCAGGCTCACCCAGGCCCTTGGCACCATCCAGCTGCTCAAAAGCTATCACTCTGGACACCTCTACTCTAGCCTGGTCCTAGACCCACCCTTGCCTACGACTACCTCTCCTTCTCCTTTGTTTTAGCAAATCCTATTTCTTCTTCTACAAAATTCTGTGCAGTGGACTCAGACCTCCTGCCCTGAAATCAATGCCATCAACATTAACATTACCCCATCTAGAACAATTCCTGACTGGTTCCTGCTGGGCCCATATCCTGAGCTGAGACTCTTGAACCAAACACTGGTGGCCTCCAGGGTAGAAACACATGCACCTTCTTTACAACTGTCACCCCACCACCAAACTGCACTGAACAGGACTCTCCTGTAAAAGATCCTGGGGGCCTGCAGACCTGGAAAGGGAAAAACACCCAGGACCCTGACACCTGCCCTTGCACCATGCACCACTTCTCTTACCCATTGCCTCACTGAGACAAGAAATGCCTAGAGGGTTTCAGTCAGAATAGGGAAAGGGTTTGGAGGCCAGGCTGATCCCTCCAAACCACCTAGGTAGGCCCAAATAATCAAGCAGGCCCAGGGGCAGCAACCAGGAGAAGAAACTGAGTCTTTCACCCTGCAGCTCAAGGCCGCTGCTGAGTCCTGACCCAAATGCAGTACTTGATCCTTCCTGCCCCTTCAACTCAGTATTCCTCACCTCTCCAGAGCCAATTGCTATAGCCTCCAAGCTCCATGCCAACTCCCAAACCTAAGTGTAACACCCTGCCCTTCTCAGGAGGAATTTCCTTCCTGCCTCAGCTGTCCTGTCCCACTGGCTCTAGACCCACCCTTGCCAGGCAATGGCATAAACAAATACCCTTCCTCACTCAGCCTATTTCCTTGCTGCTATATCTGGGTATGTACAAGCTGAACACAGGATGGACTCTTGGTGCCAGTGCCACACCTGCATGCTCTTCTGCTCTCAGTCCTGTGAAGTCACTGCCCAGTCAGCTCCCAAGAATTCCCTCAGAGACCAAATGGACATGGGTTTGTTTCCCCATCATATGTTGCAGAAGAAAAAGGGGACACCAGGTGCTCAAGGAAGAGCAGGGGTCCCAAAAACCAAAGCAGAAATCAGAATGGACTGCGATTTGCTGGACATAATAAGGCAGCAGACAGCAACTTCTCTGTCTGCCCTGAAGAGATCACAGTGAATTGGCAAAGGCCATCTTATTTCAGCTTTCCAAAGCCTCTTGGGAACCTGGGCAAACACTATCCCCAGCCTCCTCAAGAGGCAGTCCAATGAGCACAGAGGAAGGAAGAGGCAGAGAACCCCCCAAGCTGGGATGGGCCCCTGCCCCTGTGTAGAAAGAGCCCTCTACCAGAAGTAACGAGAGACTGGAACAGGCCACTCATTCTCACCAGCAAAGAAGAAACACGGCATGCTGGGGTATAGGGAGCCAGGAGCATGTTTCATGGGACTGGGGGCTGCACAGGACATCAAAGAACTCTCAAGAATGGTCCTTTAAGGGCCAACGAGGTAGCTCAGTGGACTAAGCGTGTACTTAGGCAAGTGCTGGGACCTGGGTTGGATCCCTGGACCACATGCTGTACTGAGCTGGCTAGTAAGATCCAGCACGGTGGTGCATGCCTGTAATCCCAGTGCTTGGGAGGCTGAAAACAGGAGGATCACTGTGAGTCCAAGCACAGTGAGACCCTGTACCAAATACATTAAAAAAAAAAAAAAAAAAAAAAAAAAAACCTTTAGCTAACTAATAGAACACTTGTGTGGTATCAAAAAGTATCAAAACACTAACTTGGGAGGGAAGTAACCTGAGAAATCCATACCTCCCCAAGGTGCAGAGGCTGGAAGGCACTGACTGACACAGAACAGTCAAGATGGGGATGCAAAGCAGCTCAGTGACAAGTTGTCTGCCCAATATGCAGAAGGGCCACAGTACCATCCCCAGCACAAACACAACAAAAAAGATAGATGTCTCTACAGTAAAAGACAAGGGGCTGGGGTGATAGCTCAGTGGCATAAGTGCATAAGGTCCCAAGTTTGATTCCCAGTACCAAAAAAAAAAAGCAGACAGGAAAGAACATGGAAATCAGATGATCCTTATAGAACATCACACACAGTACTTGTAACCAGTTAAATTAACTCAAAAATTAGTATTTGCTACCTTGAGTTCCATCCTCAGCAAAGGAAAATAATGGAACTACATTCCAATGAGGTAAAAATAGGCCTAATGAGCTGGGAATCAGTCACCAAGAAGCCTCTGATGTGTACCGCCTCTTCTGCCAGCTCTCAGTACCCAGAGCTGGTGCACATTCTCTGACTCCATCACCTTAAGCTAAGAAAGGGCACCCTGTACTCTTTCCTCCTCTACCACAGGTTGTGCAGAGAAAGGACCCCTTCTTTTGCAACTCTCAATCCCCTACAACAATCCCCCCTCATGTAGAGCCAAACCAAAGATTTTAGTGACAACTGACTCCAGCTGCAGCTGTTCTCAGAAAATTTATGTGGGAACCTTAAGAAAGAGAAAAATACAGGGTCAGCCAGAGAGCTCAATGGACTAAAGTGCCTCCTTAGGCAGATACAGGGACCAGGATTTGATCGATCCCTGGTGTGCAGTGCCAGCCCTGCCCCCTGGGCACGCATTGAGATAGTGAATGAGACTGGACATGGTGGTGTACACCTGTAATCCAGCACATGGGAGGCTGAAAACAGGAGGATCACCACAAGTCCGATCTACATAGTGAGACCCTGTACTAAATACATAAAAAAAAAAAAGAAAGAAAAAAGAAAAAATACCCAGGCATAGTGGCATGCACCCAGGAGCCTGAGAAAGGAGGATGGGAAGCTCAAAGCTAGCCTGGGCAACTCAGATACTGTGTCAACATAGAATGGTGGAAGAAGGTTGAGGATTGAGGGTGTACCTCAGCACTCTCTAGGTTCAATCACTAGTGGTGCTAAACAAAAACAAAAACTGAAAACATCTGGTGGCACATGCCTATCATCCCAGCATTTGGAAAGCTGAAACAGGATCCCCACCAAGGATCTAGCCAGGGCTAGACAAGGCTACATAGCGAGACACAAGGACGGAGGGACGGACAGAAAGAAGGAAAAAGAAAAGCAAGCAAGCAAAAAGACAGACCCTGGAAACACTGTCTTTTCTCTGGCACACAAACACAGGTCTGAGATCTAACCCTGACTAAAATACTCCAGTCACTATTTTAAGAACCCAGTGGTGGGGGATTGTTATGCCAGCAATGAGGAGGCTGAGGCAGGTTAGTCACAAGTTCAAAGCCAGCCTAGGCTACAGAGTAAGGCACTGTCTAAAAACAACACATAAATTAAAATCAATACCAGGCCTGGTGGAAGGGGAAAGCCACTCCCAAGGGAGAGAGGGAGGTACCAAAGAGTCTGAATGACAACAGTACACTTAATTCCTCCAGGCCAGTTTTTGTGATGTCACTGTCCTCGCTCCACTCCAAATCCTCGGGATTCCTACCGGTTCACTTCAAGTCCCACACTTCTTACAAGAAACCCTGCCTACCAAGGCTGTCAACATATCGATAACCACCATGATAGTGCAACTGTGCAGTCTAGGCTGCCCAACCCAAAGTGGGATGTCCTCTCGAACCCCACGCTGTTTCAACCAAGTGGATTTTGATGTATTTCTTGTCCAGGTGTGTGTGACAAGCGGCTGGATGCACAGCATAGCAGATGCTACTAAGACTCTGGACTCAACTGTTGGAGACAGCGGTGGCCGCACCCGGAGGCGCGGCTCGAGAAAACGTCGCGGTAATAAACAAGGATTGCCTCGGGCACTTGGAGCAGGAGGACGCGTCCCAGGGCCTGAGCGGTGGGGCTGCGCCCGCTTTCCAAACCCACTCGTACAACCCGGACTCCACGCCCCGCCTATGCCCAATCGTTTCGCCCTCCCGACAAGTCCCGTAGACACATCCTCTCCTTGTTTACATTTTACACTCGCAGAAACGGAGACTCTGGGAAGCTTCAGCACTTGCATAGGACCCGGGGGTGCGGAGTCCGGGTCCCAGAGGAGGAGAAGGGACCGTCGTCTGGGAGCTTTATGGGGAGGGGGCTGGGCGGGAACAGGCGGGCCAATAAGCCCATAGGTAGAGTCCAGATGCTGCTTCGGAAACCCAGCCAGTTGGGTAGACAGGTATTACCTGCTCCCGGGGGCGTCGCTCCGCCGCCGCCGGGGGCTCCAGGGACCCGGGACCCGCGGTGTCGGAAGTGGCAGTAGGGTCGCCGGCAGGGCCCCCCGGGACCCCCCGCCCAATAGGGGCAGTCGATAGCCCGGAAGAAGCCAGTGGAGCGTAGCATGGTCCGTCCCGCGGCGGGAGCCCGGCCCGGAGCCGCCCGGGCCCGCGGGCCCCTCACAGGCGCCGCGGTCGCCGCCGCCTTCGCCTTACGGACCTCGCTGCCACCATCTTGCTCCGAGGCCCCCGAGGCCCCCGGGACGCCGCCGCAAGGGACTCCGGGAAGGGTTGTCCGCAGCGTGCCTGCCCAGAACGCCTGCTCCCGTCCGGCCGCGGTGAACAGGGGACCCAGGCGCTGAAACATAGAGATTTAGATGGTACTGAGTACCCCAGTTGTGTCCTCTAAGACCCTCTCGGACGGCAGTGCCTGATCCACCGTGGCTAGCTTTTTTATCTTGAGCCTTATGTGCGACTGTCCGTGGCGCGCCTGAATGAAAAAAAAGAATAATTCGGGCTTCGTTTACTTGCAATTCGGCTTATCAATTTAAGGCACCCGTGTGGGACACAGTGACTCTTAAAGGCTGGTATTTTTTTTTTTTTTCCTGTCTTTTTTGAGACGG
>PVKA01030394.1:0-27350 GCA_004027165.1 Ctenomys sociabilis
AGAGAAGAGAAGAGAAGAGAAGAGAAGAGAAGAGAAGAGAAGAGAAGAGAAGAGAAGAGAAGAGAAGAGAAGAGAAGAGAAGAGAAGAGATCCTTTGCCTGTCTTCTAAACACCAGAAGCCAGAAAGCCTTCTGGGTTGATGACTAACCCTGTGCTGACATTGCCAAGAAAGACCAAACATCTCTGTGACATTCGGGCCAGCAAAAATAAAGAAATAGAGTGGCCTGAGGTGACCTGTGAAAATGCTTTGCTACTCTCTTGACCCAGAAAACCCCACAAAATCATGCAAATCAAGAGGCTCAAATGTTCATGTTCACTTTTAGAACACTCATGTAATTGCCCAGGCCATCAGGGGTATGCATATGTGAAAGGCCACCAAGTATCTGAAGGATATTATGTTAAAGAAGCAATGTGTGCCATACCGGTGTTACAGTGCTGGAGTTGGCAGGTGTGCCCAGGCCAAACAGTGGGGCTGGACGCAGGGTCGGTGGCCCAAAAAGAGTGCTGAATTTCTGCTGCACATGCTTAAAAATGCAGAGTAATGTTGAACTGAAGGATTTAGATGTAGATTCTCTGGTTATTGAACATACCCAGGTGAACAAAGCACCCAAGATGCGCTGCTGCACTTACAGAGCTAATGGCTGGATTAACCCATCCGTGAGCTCCCCCTGCCATACTGAGATGATCCTTACTGAGAAGGAGCAGATTGTTCCTACATCGAGGAGGACGCTACACAGAAGAAAAAGATTTCCCTGGAGAAACTGAAGAAACAAAAACTTATGGCATGGGAATAAATTAAGCATAAAATAAATGGAAATAAAATTAATGTTTGCTATTATTAGTAAAAAAGAAATGAAACAATAATAAATAAATAAATAGAACTTACTTTACAGAGCCTAAAAAACCCAGAACTTTGGTTAATGTGGGTGAGAAAATATTTTTAGCTTTTAAGATTCTAACATAGAAAGCATATCACATTATTAGTTTTCAAATTGGGAGTCATATAAGCATTGAAAGAAATGAAATATGAATAAAAGTACTAGAGAATATCAAATCACACACAGATATGTATAACAGATTTCAATGTGAGATATTTTCATTTCTGTAGATTGAGTTTTTATTTTTTTTTATATTTATTTATTGATTGATTGGTTGGTTGGTGGTGCCAGGAATCAAACTCAGGACCTTGCACTTCCTAGCCAAGCATTTATTCCACTGAGCTATCTCCCTGGTCATGATTGAGTTTTTAGAAAGGCTTGAAAAACCTATGCACCAGAATGATAGTAGAAGAGGTGTTAAATGCCAGTCAGCCACATCCATAACTCCCATCATTGAAGACAGAGTAATGGATGGTTTCCATGGGACATTTAGCAAATTCTGGTGACTAGTGTTCCCTAACAATCTACTTTCGAGCCTCTCAGTGGTCTGGATCATTCTTTCACCCCAATTAATTCAGAGGCACGAGATATAACACTAGTAATTTGCATAAAGTCCTGAAATTCACCTAAAATCAGTTCAGTTTCAGATAAAATAGGGTTAGGTAAGCTGTGTGTTGCAAATGGCACACATGGAAAAGTGCTCTGACTGTAGCCAGAGATGTGCCTGTTTGTCTGCATTTCTAAAGAAGTCATCCTTCAAAAATGGCTCTTTGCCATCTTTTTGAAATGCAAATCTGATTATTTCAGTCCTGTTTTAAAGCATTTAGTAGTACCCTTGGCTTATAGCACTGATTCCCAAAAAGTCCACCCCCACGACTGTGTGAAGCTTTGGGGGGACATCTAGATATAAACCATAACTTTCCACCCAGACCCCAAAAGACTCATGTATGTCCCTTTATGCAAAGGCATTCAGTCTATCTCTAAGACCTGCCAACATCCTAACAGCTTCAGCATTGCTGAAAAAGTCTAAATCCCAAGTCTCCCCTGAGATGTAAGTCAAATTCTTAGCTGCAAACTCCTGTACAAATGAAAATAAAGTTAAACTGTTCCAACAATCAATGGCACAAGATAGACGTTTCCATTCCAAAAGTTACAAACAAGGGGATACAAATGGCTGGGACCAAAGTAAGTCTAAATCCATCAGGGCAAATATTAAGTTCTGTAGTTTCATACCTAGCATCTGATACAGCTTATGGCAAATTGTGAGTTCCAAAGGGCTTGTGTGACTCTGTCCCTGTGGCACTTCCGGTGATTATAGCTCCCATGGCTTCTCTCAGGGGCCCGCTCTGCTCCCTCCTTTCAGGGTTCCTCAGACAATCCACGTTCCTAGTTTCTCCAAACTTCTGGGGTCTCTATTGCACCTATGGCTTCACCTTCAGAGCGTCACATATTGCCCTCTTGGGGCCACAGAGCCTGGCTTCCCAGGCCTTCTGAAATTGGGGTGGAAGACTTTTGAACTCCAAACTCTTGCATTCTGCATGTACCTAAAATCAGCACCAGGTGGCTAATGACAATGTCTGCTGCCAGCTAGAGCAGTAGTCAGGCTTCCCTCTCTCTTTATTGCAGGGGTCAAGTGGCTGGATCACAGAGCATTCTGAATCCAATTCTGAAGAACAAATTGTGGGACATGGCCCTCTGTGGCTTTCTCTTCAAAGCCAGTCTTTCACCTTTGCAATTTGGAGGCTGCAAAGGGTGGAGACTTGCTACTTCTTGTGATGCCTCCTCTGCCTGTAGATCTATCAACAATACTTATTGAACAAATAGATAATGTAGAGATGATTGTTTCAGTGAATGGATCATTAAGTGGATAAACCCATTGCTTTCAGGTATAGTTTTCATTTTCAGAGGTGGCTGAATCTAGAGTTTGCAATTGGTTCATTATCTAGGGCTAGGACTGGGGGTGTGGTGGAGACAGAACTGCTCCAGAAAAATGGAGATTGAAAAATATAAGATGAATAAATGTATGGTTGGAGGTTTACTACTAGACCAGAAATTAACCGAACATTGTTGGGGCAGTTGGGAAAATTTGAGAGTATGCTGTTACCAAGATAGTAATGTTGCATCAAGGTTTGTTTCTTAATTTGGATGGTGCTGTGGTTAATTAAGACAGTGTCCTTGTTTGGGAGAAATGTACAGTAGAGGAATTAGGAGTGAGGAGTCGCCATGTCTGCAATCACTACTTAAATTGTTTTTAAAAGAATGTTAAAGTGGTAATGAAGACAGAGACAGAAACATAGGGAGAAAACATATAAAATAGTAATAATTGGAAAATCTAGGTAAAGTGATTTTATACATGTCCTACAAATTTTCTCTATATTTCATTCCAAAATAAGTGTTTATCTCAACTTGAGGCAATATAACAGAGATCAGATTAAATTTCATATTAAAACATCTGCCAAGGAAGTTAGGGTGTGCAGGAGAGGGCGTTTTGTACAGGAAAGCTCTGGGAATCTACAGAATGCTCCCTCTGAGTACTCAGCAGAGGGAAGACTAGTACATACGCGTGAGAAAGCTGCAGCTCAGGAAATCTCGTGTCTGTTCCTAGCTGTTTGGTTGGAAAATTTCATAATTCATTGGGTAAAATAGAAGAAATTTCTTCAGTACTAAAGAATAAATTACCAAGACTAAATTCTACCACATGCCGTGCCAACCCAGCTGCCAGGCACGCTGAGCTGGCCACTGACACTGTGTGTGGTGGTACCCACCTGCCCACCTGTAAATCCCAGCACTGGGCAGGCTGAAGACAGGAGGATCACTATGAGTCTGAGTTGTGCAGTGAGACTCTGTACCAAATACATAAGAAAAGAGACTAAATCTTGTTCTGTTTCAGTCTAGCAAACTTTAAAAAATCAAGACCCAAAAGGATCAAAATGTTTCTAAGGAACATAACTATGCCTAAGAACAAAGCTTAAGTATATTTATAGATGTACAAAAAAATGCCCAGGACCTACAAGGTAAAATTCACAGTGTCTGGTACCTAATAAAAAAGCACCAAACTTTCTAAGTAGAAAAATATGACTTATAATGAAGAAAGTAAAAAATTGGAATCCACCCAGAACTAGCATAAGGCATTAGAGCTATCAGGCACAGACACTAAAAGTTATTATTATAGCATTAGAAAAGCTGAAAATAAATTACTTATATAATATAAATGCAAAATGACAGCTAGATCTACAAACTGTAATATCTGACATGAACAACGTATTCGATGAGATTATATGCAGTGAAACATGACAAAAGCAATGAGTTTGAAAACATCAATAGCAACTACCCAACATGTAACTAAAAAAATACTTTCAAAAAGTTAAGAGCATGAGTAGCTATGATCCAAGTTTTAGCAGGCTAGGAGATACACAGTTAAAGAATTCAGGCCAGTATATATCCTCAAGAGAGTGGGTGGGAAGAAAGAGAAAGCATTTGAAGCAACAAAGACCGAAAATTTCCAAATTTGGTGAAACTTATAAAGCATGGATCCAAGAACTCCAAACACAAGAATCATAGAGAAAACTACAAGATATGCAGTAAATTTGTCAAAACCGTTGATAAGTAAAGAAAAAAAATCTTATAAACAGATAGAGGGGGAAAATATATATGTTATAGACAGAGGAACAAAGATAAAGATGACAGCAAATTTTTGTCACCTGAAGTTATGTGTGCAAGAACAGTAAAACAATATCTTTAAAAGGAAATACAGCTATCAGCCTAAAATTTGTACTTAGTGTAATAGGAACAATTTCAATTACACAAAAACTGAAAAAAGAATCATCAAGGGTTCCATCTTACAAGAAATGTTAAAAGAAATCCTTCAAACTAGAGAAAAATACCAGAGATAAAAATATGGACCTTGGAGGGCCAGCCAGATAGTTCAGTGGATTACAGCTTAGGCAGACACAGGGGCTGGGGGTCTGATTCCCTGCCTGCCTTGCCAGCCCTGCTCCCAGGGTGTGCTGAGACTGCTATTGAGACAGGGCATGGTGGCCCATGCCTGTAATCCCAGCACTTAGGAGGCTGCAAACACGAGGATGACTACAAGTCCTATCTGCGTGTGAGACCCTGTGGACCCTGTACACCCTGTGCTGAAAACATTAAAAAAGAAAATAAAATATGGACCTTGGAGTCGTAACTCACTGGTAACTAAACAGTAGTGCACATCCTGCCATGTATAAATCCCTAGGTTAAATGGACAGCTCTATAAGTAAGAACCACAAATGGGAACTAGGGAAAAAATATGTAGGGTTTATTACTGTTTAAATTTGATTTACAGATATTCGAGCAAGCAAAAGTTGTAACAACCTATTATGTATTTTCAGTAACTATGTCAAATTCAACAACACAAGTTCAATGAACAAAGTGAAAGATACAAAGTACTCTCTGTGCCCCAGGAAAGGTGGCAGTGCCCAGGCCCCAGCTGTCCTCATGGGGCATCCCCGGGGCCCCTGCCTGGCTTCCACTGCGGACTTTCCTGCTCAGGCTGGGGCCCCAGGCAGCCAATGGTTCTGCAGAACATGTGTGAAGATCTGACCATCGTTCCCAAGTTCTAGCGCGGAATGATCAACACCAAACACTATTTTTCGCGGCATGTGGTACCGGGAATCGAACTCTGCTTCTTGCACTTTCCAGGCAGGCTCTTAGACTGCTGAGCTATCTCCCTAGTCTTGTTCTTTCTTATTTATTTATTTTTATTTTTATTTTTTACCAGAACAGGCTGGCTTCTCCAAGCAATGGGGAAGCTGATTAGATGAGTGGGTAAGTTTGTAATTCTGGTGTTCTGTATGAAGAAGGGTTCACCTCAAATTCAAGACACAGTCTCCTACTTAATTTTATCATTAGGTAAGGAAGCACATATTTACCTTCTTTTTTTTTCTATTTTTTTATTTTTTATTTTATTGAAGTACAAATATCAATCAGACAGTTTTAAGACACCTTAACAAGACAGATTTGATAAATTAATACATTGCAAACTGTTTTCATAATATTTACCTTCTTTTGTTGGCTCCTTTACTATACTTCTTACTCAGTTTAACGCTTAGTGGGGAAGAGAGTGATTTACTGGCTCTGTCCAAGACCTCAGTAAGTCTGGAATTCCAGGGCTCAGACAGAGCTAAGGGGTTCTTCAAGGATCTCTGCCACAAGGAAGTGACCTGTTAGCCATGCAGGAAGGCATCCCAGACACTTCAAGCTGCAGTAATACCTATCATTAGAATTTTTAAGTCTCTAGCCTTCACTTCACATTTCAACAGAGACTGAGGCCAGGAACTTGTTTTCATAGTTTGTCTATTAGAATATTAACTGAAAACAATACTCTCTCCCAGCCCACAAGTGGCCATTCATTACAGCTTGAACGAGTCTGGGAGGGCTCACAATACAGCTTTTAGAACACAAAATATAATCATCAACAGCAAAAAGTTTCAAATTTCTGTAACTCATTCTATGGTGTCTAGAGAATATCTGTCTGTCTGTCTATGCTCATTCCTGACTATATCTTCAGATTCCTAAAGGTTTTGTGGTTCATGTCCTTTCAGAGTGTTGCTTAATTTCTTTTTTCAGTTTGGATTTTGTGGTTATGCACAGTGACTATTTTCAGTTAATTGGTATAATCCCATGAGTTCTTTGGATATCCTAGTTGTATGTCAACCAGAGTGCTTCTTAATGTGGTGAATGTTTCAGTCCACTGATGGTCAGAACCAAAGTTTATTTTAATTGAGGGGACCTTAATTTTGTTTGTTTTGCATATTTTCATCATCTTTAACACCTTTCTCAATTATTTGCAAAATGCCCAGTAGGGTTCCCAATTTCATTTGTTTTAAAATAATTTGAGGCACACATGATCGTAGAAGTCCCCCAGACAGGACAAATGATATAATTTGTCCATATGCTTCCAACTGTCATTACTGTTAAAAAAAAGTATATGTTCCAGGGTTGGATTACAAGTATTAATATATTCATTAAAGCATATGAGTACTACTTGAGAATGACTTCATACTGTCATCTAGTTATGGAACAGTCAATGTGCAGGCATTGTAGACAGAACCTGATAACTTCAATGATACCCTGGCTTCCCTATTTGCCCTATAGGCTGCCGTGGGAGGAAGGAAACAGACAGTTTCCCTTCATTTGCACCAACTCCACCCTCCTCAATCGCTATCCCTTCCAATAACATTACAATAATAGTTCTTTGTTTGCCTAGCCGGTTTTAACCACAAACAAGTGGATGCCACTCTTTTGAACCTCTTATTGCAGCAATTGCCCAGAACTGCCAAAAGGACCATCTGCTGTCTCAACTACCTGTGGAAGAAAAGTGAAGGCTTAACTTAATGCTCTTCAGTGGAGCAATAGGAAAGCATTCATCACACAGTGACAGATTGGTTCAACAGTCCCAGCAGACAGATATCTGTAGTTGTTCACATTAAGGAGACAGCGTCGATCACCCTGAGGATACAAGAGAATCCCAGACTGTCAAGAAACTGAGAGCTACTGAAACGGAGCCAGATTTGCCTAGAATGTAAAAGCCACTTCCTTTTCATGTGTCTGGTGCATCCACGAACTCATTAAGGACTCGTGCCTTCACGTTGCTGGCTGGACTGTTTCTCTGAGGTCCCAGACACATTGTGCTTCTGATCTTTCCACTACCAAAGTAGAACAGGCCAAGCAACTCCGCTCCTCCTTCCTGGTGGCAAACTGGCTTCATGAGTCTGGAAGGAACCTTGGAGAAAGAGGTGAGCGGCAGCTTCTACATGGTACTAATACAGGAGTTTTGTGCACCAGCCTTGTTTGTACCACTGTCTTCAAGTTTCTGACCTCCAACATTGCTCTCAACTTCATCTCCTAAATTGTCCAGGAAACTGAAGTCTTTGTCTTGTATCTTCTACATTTTCACACCAGGGAACTCACAGATCTGCTTTTATCCACACGCATCCTTTCTACCTAGTTATAAAAAAAGGTACTGTCAATATTTATAGGATATGTCTTATATAAAAAAGAAACATCCTCAGAACTTCGTATTTTTAAACTCAACTGTTTGTTAAACAGGTCTAAGGGATAGATAACCACACGATCACCACTCTACTGATGAAGTCACTGCACACCAGGGAGCCCAAGCAACTTACTTTATCACACAGCTAGGTTGTGACAGAGCCAGGATTCAGATTCAGGCCCTCTGTTTATTTGATCCATCTTACCTTTTCCCCCATGCCAAATGAGAAGACCAAGCTGTTGCAGCTTACAGCTTCCCCTGGTTTTCATGTTGCCACTCAACAAATGTAAAGATTTGTTGAGAACTCACTCTATGCTAGCTCCATGGATACAGTGTATACCAAAGCAGGTACTAAATAAACAGTCCTCCTTGTTCGCAAGAGACATGCTCCAAGACTCCTGTGAATGCCTGAACTTATAGACAGTACTGAGCCCTGTAGATAGATTTTTTTTTTCCTTATCATGTTGATGACAGGCTTTCACTTTTTCACTTACAGGAAGGATTTCTCCATGGCATATTTAAATTGCCATTATCACTACTCTATGTGACCATTACTAAGGAAAACAAGGGTTACTTGAACAGAAACCCTGGGACACCTCAACAATCAGTCTGAAACCACCTGGTTAAGTGCCTGAATGTGGGTAGTGTGCACAACACATTTGTTCTAGAAAGTGAGATGACTTGTGTCCCAAGGCGAAAGTAGTGGTGTGGTTGGAGATTTTATCACACGACTCAGTTTGGTGCACAATTTAAAACTCATAAGTTGTGCATCTTTACAACTTTCCATTTAATATTTTTACTGTAGAGTTGACTTCAGATAACTGAAGCCACTGATAAAGGAGGAGGTTACACTAGTCACACCGGCACACATGCAATGAATGATAATGTGAGAAAGGAATTCACTATCCAGATTTCATGGTCTGGATCTAGGTGAGGATCAAAATAGGCTTCGCAGGAGGAGAGATGTGCAAGCTGACCAATGAAAAGTGAGCAAGACTTACCTGGGCACAGAGAGGGAAGGACAGTTACCGCTGAGAACAGAAGGACCAGACAGTGTCCAACATGAGTCTCAGATACATGACTGGGTTCTCTGAAATCTGGTTACTCACTCTTTCTGAAGAGCATGTGGGCAATTTGTTGATATTTTTCTTTCACTCTAAGTCATTCATTATTATATAATCTTCTGTGGATTTTATATATGTCTACAGTTTACCAATATGTAAATATAAGCATATGTGTATATACTGATATGCATATATGAGTATGCATTTCTATCTAAGAATAAGACAAATGGTGAAGCAATGGGAAATGGCACAGTGGAGGGAGAAAGGTAAGGCACAGAAGCCAGAGCTCATGAGTTTAGGGCCAACTTTGACATTAACTCCCTGAGTGACCTTGGGCCTTGGTCTCTTCATCTCTATGTAAGGTGGACAGAATGGAGCCTGACATGGTTGATTCTCCACTGTCATCCTGAGGACTGGAGCTTTGAAAACATTCTCATGCTTTGATTATGAACTTTGAAAAGTCCTATGTAAGTGGAGATCCCAGGTAAGTTGATTTTGGTACCCTCTGCATTACCGGATTTCTTGTTGAAAAAAGAAAAAGGGTGTGTGCACTTCAGGAACCAGTATTTCAGAGCCCCAGATTTCTTTAACAAGTTCAGCACATGTCCCTGAGGAAATACGGCACACACGCTCCTTTTAACAACTTCACATTGCACTTCATGCTCAGTGTTCTGCCTCAAAATGAATGCCACCCCATGTCCAGTGTTGGCGGAGCTGTCCACGCTGGACTTCGTTCACTTTGCATCCTTGGTTAGCACAGCTGAAGTTGGCTGGGAAAGGAGAATGCTCTACTTGATAAAAATAAAATATGTTCTTGAAGAAATAGAGGATCTGAGAAGAAAGCAATTGAATTATGGAGATGGAGAGGGGGGTCTAACACCTATAGGGAAAAATGTAGAACTTGGCATTGGAGGGCACTCGCTTCCAGTTATAACTATGACATGTTAAACTGTGTGTCTTGGACCATGTTTTAATGAGCTTTGTGTAACTATAACAAATACCTGAGACAATGAACTTCTAAAGAAAAAAAGCTTATTTTGGCTAATGGTTTCAGAGTTCCGTTGCATGCTGAGGAAGACTTCACTGATTTTTGGCCTGTACTGAGGTGCAGGTGGCAATGTTAGGGGGACATGGCAGAGCCAAACTGCTGTCCCCATCAGTGGGCAAAAGAAAAGAATATGAAATGGCTGGTTCTAATTATCCCCTTCTAGGGCAGGTCCTCAGCCTCATCTCTTCTTTTTTTAAGTTTTATTTTGCATTTTTATTTTTTAATTAATTTTATTGAGAAACAAATACCAATGAGACGGCTTCAAAACCAAACAGTAGGACAGTTTCAATAATTAATACATTGCACATTGTTGTCTTTGTACTGGTTATTCATAGTACAAGATGCAGACATGATATCTTATCCAAACACTATTAATACAAATCTTTCTTCTCATTGAATTAAGAGAAAGTAGCTGTATATCTACACTACAAAATGGTCCTTTATTTGTATCCCCTTTTCTGTTTAGTTTTGTCAGAGATAGATATTCCATTGCCATTTAAATATTGTAGGTGTGTGAATTCAGCAAAATAATCCAATATAGTCCAGTAGTCCATAAGAGTAGTGAGTTTTCCAGAAGACTGGCAATGTCAGAAGTTGTTGACTTCAGCTTTTAAAAGCCCAACATATTAATATAGCTTTACTTTTTATACTTCATTTTTATTCTTTTCTGCTGGATAGTTAAAACCAAGATAAAGCAAGACCTGTATGACAAGAAATGTAGCTTTTGTTTCTGATAAGGTCAGTCAAGTCCCCTCAGGATTTATCCGGAAACCTTGTATCACAGTTTGTAGATCCTTTGTCAGTGTCAGCCATGTAGATGAGTCAGGGCTATTGCTTAACCAATTTGCTCTCTGTGAATGCCTGAGAGAATGTTTTCTCTCCAGGTGACTGTCCTTAGGCACACTCTACATTATGGATCACTTTCCTCTGGGGCCCCGTAATCTCCTTGATCAGAAAATTTGGGATACAACTGAGTTACAGGATATTAACAGTACAGGTTCTCCTATGTCCTGAGTCCTCACTTGAATAAGCCTCCTAAAGGCCTGCTTTCTCCCAGAACTTTCCTGGAACCAAGTCTTTATTGCTTGGGCTTTAGAGGGACATTAAAGATTCAAACAATAACAGTCAGACATGAATGCACAAGATTTACGCTTATATTTCTGTGCCTATATCTGCATGCATGGAAATGCAGTCACTCATTGCCTAACAACCATGTTGGCTTCTGAGAAGTGCATCCTTAAGTGATCGCATCATTGTGCAAACGTCTTAGAGAGTAGACTGAATGGTAGAGTGTACTGTCTGTAGCCCCCCAGGTGACAGAGTATGTAACATTTTATGGGGAATGCTACAGTGCATTTCTGTACTGCACTGTAAATGTGCATTATGTTCATAATTTAGTCTTTCTAAAGCCCACAAACTGAAATATGCTAATGTAGCTCTTTTTTAATTTGTTGGATATAGGGTCTCACTATGCAGTTGAGAGGGGTAGTGACTCGCAGTGATCCTCCTGTCTCAGCCCAAAGCAGGGATTATAAGCATGATCCACCACACTCAGATTTGGGACTGGAACAATGTACCCAAGGTTCCTGGGCTAGCATGGCATGTGGTACTGGAGATCGAACTTGGGTCCTTGTGCTTGCCAGGCAAGCACTGTTGAGCTATCTCTCTAGTCCCCTAAGGTAGTTTTAGAATTTAAGATGATACTTTGTTATTTTAAAAAATTGGAACTTTTACCTATAATAATTACATTATATCTGGGATTAATGGCACATATCTATAATCCCAGCACTTTGGAAGGCTAAGGCGGGAAGATCCCAAGTTTGAGCCCAGCCTGGAGAAATTAGTGACTTAACAAGACTTCGTCTCAAAGTTTTAAAACAATTAAATAAATTTTAAAAAGACTGAAGATACAGCTCAATGCAAAGGTCCCATGATCAATGCCCAACATGAAAAAGCAAAACAAAACAAAATAAAATGCTACCGTTCAGTTCAACTGTTTTGGTTATAAGCAGCAGGACTTATAACTTTGGTTATAAGCAGCAGGACCATGAGTATTCCTAAGTTTCATAGAGTACATAATCCTGAACTCTATAGCCAAGAAAATGCCCAGAGTGAAACGGCAAAACTGCTCTGGTACAAAGATTGCAGCTATGATACCTGGACCCTGCAGTTGGCACCTCTCTACCCTTTAGCTCTGAGCACTGGATGCTGCCTATGGCAGGATTTCCATTTCCCTATAGCTGCTCCCTCTGCCTGAGTCTCCCTAGCTACCTAACCTAGCTGCCTAAACTCCCAGCATCACAGCTTCCAGATTTGAATTCCTCAATGGCCGTGTCTCACTGGAGGAAACTGGGTCACATACTTAGGTCCTAGATCGAAAGAAATTTGAAAAAAAAAAAAGTGATTGTGCAGTGTCTTCAGCTTCTATACTAGCTGAAACTCATATTTCTACACTAGCATGAACTTCTACCATGAATCCTAAAGTGAAGAAGTCTACAAATATACCTAAGGCATCTAGGTGTTTTCTTGGACAACCAAAGAGAGTGACAAGAATCTACTGGGACAGAGTAGTGCTAATAGATGTCAGCTACTAAGCCAGGTGATTGAGCCTGCTTTCACTGTTTAAGAAAGCATTCCAGAGAAGAGTAGTCTGTACAATGTGCATCTAGTCATAGGAACATTTACGAAGTCTCAGAAATAGCGAGAGGCCACAACATGAAAAGCAACATAGCCAAGGCCCAAGGAGTAGGTATTTCTATTTAAGTGCAGAAACCTGGCAAAAGAAAATATAACTCATCTGATACATATTTTAATTAGACTATCAAAATATTTCTCATCAACAAAAAACTGACCCATCCACTGTGTCTAGGAGATTAATTTTCTTCCATAACTGGTTGAATTGCTCAAGTTCATCAAACAAGCACTTTGCATAGGCAGAGGGACTTCCTGTTTTCACTGTTCTCCATTGCTGATGAGTTCATTTGGTTAGTTATTAAAAATCTCCTAATCGGGCTGGCAAGATAGCTCAGTGGTCTAAAGCGCCTCTTAGGGACCGCGGTTCGAGCCCCAGCACCACATGCCATGCCAGCCCCTCCCCCCAGGGCGGGCTGAGACGAACTCCCACCCCCGCAAAAAAAGAATCCGTGATGTGTAGCGAGACACTGTAATAAATAAATGAATTTTTAAAAAAATCTCCTAATCATTGACTAATATTTGCTACACCCGGGTTCAAAGCATGTAATTTTTTAATTATTTATTTATTTGGTGAAGGGTTTTGCTACACAGCTTGGACTCATAGTGATCCTCCTGTGTCAGCCTCCCCAGTGCTGAGATCACAGGCATGCGCCACCACACCCTACTTCAGTGCCCTGCATGGTATTCCACAGGGTTCCAAGGTTCTGGGTTAGGGATCGAACTTTGGTCCTTGTGCTTGTCAGGCAGGTGCTTAGACTGCCAAGCTATTTCCCCAACCCAGGTTAAAGCATTTAAAAGCCTTTTGCTTCTTGAATTGCCACATCCTATATCAATTTCAGTAGTTTCTTGCTGTTTCAGAGGGGGAGAAGAAGGCAACAGGTTCTGCAGAAGAGGCTGTTTTACTCCTGGTGAGGCCACATCCACGGGGCTGGTTGTGGGGCTTAGTGGGATCTGAGCTCCCAGGGCAGCCAAGCTCTGCAAGGCCCCACTGAGATGGCCAGTGAGTCCTCCTGCCAAGATCTTCCCAGAATGAGTCTTTGGAGGACTTAGGACTCTGAGTATGGAAAGCTGGCTGGGAGCCAGCACACCTTCTCTAAAGGCACTGAAACATTAGGACAAGGGCAAAGAGCTTTTCTTTCTTTTCCTAATCTCTATTTACCTTTTGGGGGAAAAATTTAATATCAATTTTAACATCCCATGATTGCAGAGTGGCCGCCTGTCACCTCTCACTACAGATCAACAACCATAATCTCTCAGAGTCTCTGACAGAAGGTCCTGCTGGCAGAGGAAGCGAGTTAGCCGGTCCTTGGAAGGCAGCCGAGCAGCAGCAGGAGGCCTATTAAATCCACAATTTTAGACTCTCGGGGTGGGCATTTTCTCGTGGTGTATTAAGTAACACACCTACTCGAGTTACTGTGTGAACTCAGTGGACAGCTGCACTTGCAGTGAGAAGCTCATGCTCCGGGTGCTCTTGCTGCCCCACACTCACCTTACACTGTTCGGTCAGAGATTCCTCAACCCTTCGGAGGGGATTTTTGGGAAAGAATAGTAAGAATGGGCTGAAGTCCAAACAGGGCTCCAACACGTTTCCTGGAGTTGCCAAGGAATGAGAAACTCCAAGTGCTAGGGCTTCCTGTCAAAGTCACAGATACAGAAAGTCTGTACCCAAAATAGAGAGAAATGGAAGCAGCTACTCACAGTGCACAGAGGAAACACCTAACGCGAGACGGTAACGCTGGCTCAGAGAACGGACCGTGGAGCCCACAATGATGTGGGTTTGAGTAGTGTAAAGACCTGGCGTGACTTTGGACAAGTTTTTCTTCCATGTCTCTAAATTTCATTTTTGTTTCTCAGGGTAAAAAAAAAAAGTATCACCCCATAAGTTCGCATAAGAAATAAATGAGATATTAAGCATAAAAAGGTGACATCGCAAAGCACATGTGTCTTCTATCTGCTATTTTAACATCTCCATAGATAGCCGTGGCCTATTGTGCTTAACGTATCACTCACACCTCTGCGCAGTGGATGAGATCTTTTTCTTTAAAGAGTCAAGTGCTGGGCATATTTAATATTTTATTTAATAGCATGTTTCTGTTTAATAAAAAGCTCAAAACTGTGTGTCTTTATGCTTGTGAGCAAGATGCTCTCTTCATAAAATCTCCCCTTGAAATGGGTTCTTATGGAATTAAACAACTGGAATCCCACACAAGAGGAAAAATTTAGTGACCAAAAAGGAAACCCCAAAAGAAAAGTAAGTAAAGAGCGGAAAATGGGTGGAAACATCACGCCCAGGAAAACTCCTGTCTAGACTGAGTAACGTGACATTGACCGGTGTAGAGTGTCGTAGAAATGCTAATGACCAGTTTACCCCTGCTTTCTGTGTGCCCTCCCTTCCCCACACACAGCGTCAAGGCCAGCTCTCTGTGGTGAGTAGCAGGGCATGAAATATAGATTGTCAGGCCTCTGGGGGCTCTGAGCAGGGAGGAAATTCATCCTGGGCTTATTACATTGCCCTCTTCTGTCTCAGATTCTCTTGTATCATGAGGTAAGTTTGGCAAGAAAAATAGAAGAAAGAGGAAAGCCACGTAAGTGATGGCAGCAAATCTATTTCTGGGCAATGTTTTGGTAAGTTTAACAACAAACAAGGAGCAAGATAATGAGGCTAGTACAGTAATTCTCTGACTGTCTTACTCATCCTTTCAGATAGCCTGCTTGGTGTCTCCTGTTAAGGGGGAGAGCTACAGGAACAGCTTTACCTCAGAGTGAAAATATGCTAGGGGAGGTAAGAACAGAACCTAGGAAGAATAGGAAATGAAAATTAGGGCAAGGTGGCTGAGAAAAGGGAGCTTTTGGCAGATGAGGGAGCCTGGAAAAAAAAAAAAAGAGAGAAAGACATCGGGGTAGTGATGTTGAAAGGAAAATACCTATTAATACATTTTATAAGTTTTTGTTCAGAATTTTGCAGTTACGGTTTCTTTGAACTTTTTGGAATTTCTGTACTCCCCTTTCACCCTATTGTTCATCCCTACCTGATCATATTTGACAAAATGAGCCATGAATAAATAGAGAAAAGCCTATGTTCTAAACTTGAGATTTTAAGAAAGCTTTTCTTCAAACATTTCCTGTTTCTTAGAAATCATTTTTAAATAAAGAAACACTAAAAACCTGACTGAATTTATATATTTCAATTATTTAAATAAAAACTGTATTTAGATGCACACTCAGACTTACAAGGGATCCAAGCTGTCTTGTACTGTGGATTTGGGGTGTTAAAAAAAATCTCAGCAACATCTAAACCTAAACATAGCAGCAATCACAGAGATCAGTTTATCCAGAGTCCACATAGGGATCCATAGATCTGTCTAAGTTGCCTTTCTGTCAGAAGAAATACATGAGATAATTAACTTGTAAATGGAAAAGTTCTAGTTGTGTTTCATAATTTCGGGTATTCTGGATCATTATCAGTTGACTCTGTTACTATGGACCTGTGGTGAGGGAGCGTATCATGATGGCAGGGCACAGAAAAGCAAACCTACTCACCCAGTGGCCAGGAAACAAAAGCCAGAGCACAAGACCAGATGCAGGATCACACAGTCCCCTCCCAGAGCGCACCCCACTGAGGGAGACTCTCCAAAGAGATGCTCATGAGCCTCTCTCAAAGTTCTGGTGCCTTCCAGCAGCACCACCCCAGAGGCCTTATTTTAATAAAGGCATTTGAGGGACATCAAAATCCGAACTGTAGCATCATGTCACTCACCCAGCAGACAATAACTGAGCATCTGCTTGATCTTCTAGATGGGAGAATTCAAAAATTTCCATCACAGAGCACTCCTTTGTTGAGCAGCTACCATATCAGGAACTTTATTAAGTGAAATCTACCCTGCCACAGTCCACTTTTCTGTTGCTGAAATACAAGGCCTGATACCAACAACTTAAAGGAAGGATGATTTAATTTGACTCATGGTTTAGGGGAGATTCCCTAAACCATGGTGGATTAGTTCCAAGGAAGAAATATCAGAACAGAAGATATAGTACATCGTGGGGGAACAAAGATACTTAGTTCAAGGCAGAAGAGAAGCAGAGAAGTGAAATAGCAGCAACAAAGAAGAGTACCCACGGTCATGCCTTCAGGATGTGCTCAGACACATCGCCTCATGAATCCCCACTAACTAAGTTCATACAATGAAGCTCAACCACCATCTCCTCCCTGCACCCCAATGTTTATTCCATTGACCCTATTTCTGTTTTTCGTAACTTTACATTGCGAGACGCTACATCTAACAGCCCTCCTATCTAACATCCCTTAAAATATGTGAAGAGAGCTCTCTTTTGCCCTCAGGAGTTTTCCCATTTCCTGGAAAAGAGATAGCTCCCCTTTCCATGCCCATTCTCAATTGATACAATTGCTAGACAGTTCTCCACCCCCACAACTCTGAGGAAGATTGTTTCTTCCTGCACCTTTTTTCTCTCTCTTTGAAAGGCAGATTTTCCTAAAGAGCAAACAAAACATTCTTTTCCAAGATCTTATTGGGCTCCGTCATTCCATACACATTATGGCATGTGATAGTGCACTATAAAATGTTTTATTGGTTTGCATTTGAATAGAAGATGACTGCATTTGTTAAAGAAACTCTTTCCAAACAAGTCATCATAAAAACTTTACAGCATCCCACTTCATCACATAACTTTTTAACGTTGCTCCTTTTGTTTGGTTTTGGTTCTGGTTTTCAGTCCTTCTTCACTTTTTTCCCCTTGAAGTATTAGAGTTATTCTGGAAATTCCCATGGAGAGTTTCAAATTGGAAACCTGGTCCTAAAAAGTCTTTTCCTGGAGACACTCTCCTGGGTTTGGGCTGTGAATCAGACTGTGGAAATAATGATGCCATCCATGTGGGAGAGCCTGGTGCGGTGCATATGTGCGGCATAAAGCCAGTTTATATAGGGTTTGAAACTGTATCCCTGGGTTTGGAAAAATGAAGAAGTTTATGTGATGGATATCATGACCACACGTGAGGTGTTGTGGAAATACATATGTATCTTAAAATATACATAGCTACAAGAGTATACATATCTGTATATGTATATAATGGAAAGCTTTAAACTATCAAAGCCTTCAGGCAAATATTTTATAGTTATCTAATAGTGGATATTTATGGCCTAACTTTTTAACTTCATGGGCTGAGATTTGTCACTACTGATGTCAAGCAGATACCAGCTATGATTCATATAGGCACTTCACACCACTGGCATCAAATAATTAAGATGATCCTACTTTAAACATTGTTTGGTCAAATGTACAGAGGAAATATTAACATTTTTAAAGCACTACAAGTAACTTCGAGGCACCTTTCTTCAGGACTCTGATTTTAAACATTTATTATTGGACTTAAACGAAGAAAAACAAGATGTCTGGCTATGGAAAGATTAGGATTAGTTAAAAGATTTGAAGTCTTTTGTCTTCATCCCAAAACTTCTCTGTCACTATTTGTGGGCATGCTGGGAACAAGAAGATAAGCAACTTAGCTTTAGTTAGGGAAAAAAAAATACTCTAACTACTTTAAGGTATCAAATCAAGAACAGTTGGGAAAGCAAGCTTGATTAAAGACAGCTAACATCATTTCAGGAAGGGGAGTCGTGCCTAACTAATTTGTTGGAATTTTTTGAGGAAATCGCTACCCCATGAGCTGGTTGGGGAAAAGGAGGAGATTATAAACTGAGTTTTTCAGAGACTCAGTAGAGAATTCTTCACTGTTGGTTAAGATGTTTAAAGTCTGAAGTCATAGAGGGGTCGGACAATTAGCATATTGGGCTGAAATCTGGGTAAGGGGAGGAAAGAAAAGGTAACTAGGGACAGAAATGTGGCAGCCTTGAAAGCAAGTTCATAGGAGCATCAGAAGGAAACCTATATTTGGCGCTGGAATAGGGTCTTTCCAAGGACATTGAAGGTGTCTCTGAGAAGTTTATATAGAAAGGTGTTGGGAAGTGGGGGATGGACCTTGCAAGAGAACTCAGCTACAGGAAACAGATTCTGCTTGTGGACTCTTTCTCTCTACCTAGAGAGACACTGCATTATTGCATCCTAGTTCTCAATCCAAGTAGAATAGCACATTTCTTCTTCTTTCATGAGTGTCTCCCAAATAAATCTGCTGTGCAATTCTATTGGTTTAAGCATTATCACAGCATGAACCCAAAACAGTCTGGATAAATTCTAAGATGAAACTGCCTGTTCTTTGTTCTGAAGTTGTTTGATCAATTGATTGGATACAGGGTCTCATTACACTGTTCATACTCATAGTAACCCTCCTGTCTCAGCCTCTGCAGTGCTGGGATTACAGGTATGTATTACCACATTCAGTTTTGGGACCAGCATGGTATGCCCAGGGTTCCAGGGACAGAACTTAGGTCTTTGCACTTGCCAGGCAAGTGCTTAGACTGCTGAGCTGTCTCCCCAGCTCCTGAAGTTGTTTTAAAAGATGAGAAAGAAAATTGAAACAGCACATTTTATACCTCACTGTCAGATTTAGTGCTTCTGCTGCCTAGAGGTCTGACTGCGAGTGACTTGGGCCTTTTCAGCCGTCACCTCCATACCACCCCCTGAGTTGACAGATATGCTCTGTGGTGTCTCTGGTGGATCTAGAGAAGGACCCCGGGTGATGAAAATCAATCATTTGTAAGTATGGTCTACCTGCTGTAAGAGAGGAAAGACTCTTGGCGAGCAGCTACTTTTCATTCCCTGGAGTGAATTGTTTTGTAGATTTATAGGAATAAAACACCCTTCCTCCTCATACCCCAAATAATCCCCCTGTGCAGCTTCTGGAGGCAATATGGGGTGTTCTGTGAAAAAGGCAAGCAGGGAAACCTTCATTTAGAATTAGGTTAATACGTTTGGGCGAGGTAGTTTCAAGAAAGATGTTTGGATGAAGAATTTCAGAAGCATGCTCTCAAGGAGCTAGTTTTCAGAGGCCAGGTGGAAGCACTGTGAGGAAAAGAGCAAGTGCTGGACAGCAGGAGTGGGGGTCTGCAGTGCCCACAAAGCCACCCTGGCAGAGGCATTGGTCTCTGTACCATCTGGCACATGGGGCAGGCAAGTTAATCCATTTGCAGGTTGGACTAGTCTCCTGGGGCTCCTCTGTGGGACATCTGGCTTAGTGCAAAGGCTCTCAAACTTTTGGGGTTGAGGGACATTTTTTTAACATTTAAAAACCATGACTTTTCCAATGCAGTCATTTCATACTGATGAGTTAAGAAAGTTCTCGAAAACCAAGTTTTTGTGTATTGTTATAATGTGTGAAACTGGGTTTTGTGATACCCACTGTGCTGCATATGTGAAATTGAGCATGGAAGGACCCCTTCCCTCATCTGGCTGGTGAGGTAGCCAAGGAGGGAGATGGTCACTAAAGACTCTACTTCCTGAGATAAGGACAGGGAGAATGTGATGCTGTGGGGTTGCACACGGAAGGAGTCTAGCTCAGTGTCGGTGGAGTTCTGGGGTGCCCTGGCCAAAGATGTGAGTGCCTGAGCCATAAGTGGTGGCTGGCCAGACCTTGGTGTGTTGGGGGTATTTTAAGGAAGAAAGAACATCATGTGTAGGGATTCAGAGCTGAGTGAGGTTTCCCTCCAGAAAATGAGTAGATCCTTGTTGCTGGAGCAATGAGGAGAGAGTGACGAGGACTGAGTCCAAAAGGAGTACCAAGGACATTCGCTGAGAGTCTATGTGTGTTAGCCACACGGCACCTTTGTGGATTTTAGATTAAAAACAATAGAACCGTATAAACCTCAGGGAACCTGATAAGAATGCAGAGGCTCCCTCCTCTTGGTGAACCAAATGTACATGGCAAGTGGAACTGGTAATCCTAGTACTCAAGGCTGCTAGGGCTCCCCCAAGAAAGCACCATCCATGAGTGGCTTAAACACCAAAAACATACTGTGTCATAGTTCTAGAACCTAGAAACCAAATAGTCAACAGCACTGGTTCTGTTCCAATATTATCTTTTGGATTTGCTGATGGTACCCTATGTTTGCATGATGTTATGTACCTTATACATCTATCTGATTCTAATCTTTTCCTTTTTATAAGGATACTAGTTATATTAGAGTAGGGTTCATACTAGTGACTTCATCTTAACTTGAGTACTTCTGCATAGACAATCTATAAAATAAGGTGCCACTTAGAGATCCTTGGGTAAAGACTTCAATACGGGATTTTTTTTTGGAAAATAATGCAACTCATAAAATACAGGTTAAGTTGCTCAAAGAGAGTTAGGAGGCCTGTGGTATTTAATGATTGACTAGACATTTGTGGGTACCTGGAGAGGAGGGAGCAGTGGAATCTCAAGAGAAGAGGAAGGGAGGAAAGGAGCTGTAAAGTCCAGACTTGGCTCTTGGCCCTCTCTTGCCTCAACTTGGCTTTATGCCACGATATTCTTGACAGGCTGGCTGTACCAAACCATGGGGAGTAACCACTGCTATTTACAGATAAGCAAAAGGTTGAAGTCACTTCCTTTCTCTTTTCTTGCACTCTCCAACAACCACCTTCCTAACAAAGAAGGTCTCCAAATAAATGTCTCCTTCTTGCCGTGGGAGAGCCCCATCCAGAGTTAATTTTGACCTTGGCTCTTTGAAAAAGAGCCATCTAATCGGAGCATTTCTCAAGAAAGATGTGGTCTCTACATCCTTGCCTTCCACAACAAATAGCCTCCTTTCTTAAGGCTTAGACTAACTTAGGCTGTCAGAATTTTATCATGTCAAAAATTTTTCTAAATAGTTACATGTCTACTTCATGCAGACAAGAACCAAATCCAGTGAAATAAATACAAAGAGTCACAGTCTCCAGTACCATTCATGGTGCCACAGAAGAGAGGGAAATTAATAAAAGCTCAATTATTTGAGGTGAATTTTGATATTTATTTTTAAGACTGTTTTAGGCTAAGCAGTATCAAAGTTTATCTCTGCCTCTATGTATAAAATCTTATTAATTATCTTGAAGAATTCTCTGGAAAATGTCAGTGGATTTGAAACCCCTTATTTTTATTTAAGTTCCAGATGTGCTCCAATGTTCTTTGGAAAATAAACCTTTATGATTAATATGCCCAGCATTGTTCAATCAATAGAGATTCTATGAGCATTATTTTTCATTATTCTCATTGTCTCTTCAATCTGTTCTCGTTTCCCCTTCTGATAAGAGATGAGACTTCATGTATCCAGTAAAAGAAGAAGAAAACAAGGTTTACAAAAATAAAGGAGAGACTTTCTGAAAAGCAAATGTGTGTCTGCGCCACAATGATAAGATAAGAGAAGCATTTGGAAATATAACTTTGGCCTGGGAGAGAGTGGTTCATCCTTTTAGAATAATTAAATGGAGAAAAAAATGCTAACTGTAGGCTAATTTTTCTCAGTGGAAAGAATATGATTGAATTTTAGATGCTTTTTCTCGAGGCCAACATAGAATGAGGATTTTTTACTCCTCCTCTCCCCCATCAGCAAAAGCTGCAGCTCATTTCCACCTCTGTGCCCAGCTATGGACAGATGTGGCATGATGTCTGTCCCTGAGGCCACTGAAGGAGGAGGTCTCTGAAAGACGCTTTCTAATATTCAAAGGGACAGAAAAATGATTCTTCCCTGGAGTCTGGAATGCTTGCCACCCCTTGGGGAGAAGTATGGGGTGGGGGCTGAAAGCCAAATAGTCTGGAAGAGTCCGTCCCACATCCCCACCCCTGGGAACACTGGATGAACTGTGATGTGATGCTTACATCTGAACTGAAGGACAGATGGGGTGGTCTGCAGGACTTCTGTGAATGGGTGTTGCCAAATAGAACAGTTTGCTATTTGTACCTAAATAAGCTGAATGCATGCAAATGTAGAATAATGCCTGGTATGTGATAATTAGAAAGCCCCATTTTTAACAGAAAATTGGGTAATGGAAATGGGGTAAAACAATAAGCAGTTAATTTGTAAACTGGCTTTCCAGCTTCCTGTCTGGCTCGACAAATACACAGTTCTATACACATGGCATTCTGAGAGCTTCATTGCAGAGCAAAGAGTCCTGACTAAAGAGAGTCACCTTCATTCTTATAATGTCATGAGCTATTGAAAGGGAGATTGCATTACTTGACAGAGAAAGAACAATCAACTGCAACAGTGGGTCACAGGCTTACGTCATACTAAGTACTGTGCTGGGCTCTGGGCAGATCCTTCCATTCAATTCTCTCCATACCTTAGGACTGTGAATCTAAGAAAGGTAAAGAGAATTGTGGGAAGTCTTCCAGTTAGTGAGTAGATGCTCTGAGATTCAATTCCGAATCTATCCAACATAAAATCTGTGCCTCTGATGTCACGTTGCACCTTATGCCAATGAATAGTATGAGATGTTCGGTTCTGATCAATGGAGCCTTTTAATTCAGATTCCACTGATTCTTGGTATCGTGGTAGTTGTGTTCTATAAAGCCACTACAAACAATGAGTTAGTATATTTTCCTAAGGGAAATAAATACAGGATTAAGTTCCCAAATGTCTGATCACAACATTATTTTTACACCAATAAAAACACAGCCTTGTTTTGTATATGTTTCTATTTAAAGACACCTTATTTAATCCATGCTATTGACTTGTGCACACTAAATTTGTGACCAACCACACTATCTTTCATGGTTAAATGAAGCTTATTTAACACTTATTTTCTTCATAAAGCACATCACAGCCTTCTTGTGCTTATGAATATTAGATAGTGCTGTACTTAGGGGCTTTTTAAACAGCAAAATTGTGTAGAAGATGCACAAAAGTGCAATTTTTTTTAAAAGGGGAGACTGTAAAAGGGACACTTTATAGTGAGGGGCCCGGAAGAAGGAGTGCGTCACCTTGTTTGATTACAAGTGTGGGCAGGTGCCTCACACTCTGCACATGTCTATGAAAGAGAGCCAAGGTGCCATGATCTCAATGTTTTAAGTTTGCAAATAACTTTTAACAAGCAGGTGGATTTGAAATTAGAGTCCAGAAGCAATGAAGAGTGCCTACTCCCAGACACAGTAAGCTGTCCGAAGGCAGAGAAGCCTCCAGTTTGGAGAAAAAACGAAGTACTGCTCTTTCAGCCTAAATGTTTCAATGCCAAAGCCAAGTAATTGCTAAATATATCCATTTACATTTTTGTTTGATCAAGTTCTCTGGCTCCATAAATGCAATTTTTGGTTCACTGCACTGCTTCACATCGAAGAGGATTTTTGAAGTTTTAAATTTCCTTCTTATTTAAGTTCATAGTAAAATCTGTGTCTCTCCAAGGAAGAGTTTGTTAAGCAAACAATTCCACAAGCAAAATTACATAATTATATTTTAAATTGTTTTATCCTTCTTCTCAATGCCCCTGGAGAGCTCCTTTGGCCATTTCAGCCAAGCAGAACATCATGAGCCATTTCAGCTATTTTTCCTGGGTGGGAATGAGCCCCTGTGAAGCTGCACAGAAACAAAAACAGTCATTGCCAACATCAGAGACAGGAGAGATTAAGGGAGAATCACTGGTTGATCACTCACCTAACACAAGAAATTAGTTTAAGAAAACTCTATGGAGAATGGGACTTAAAACTTTTCTTTCTTTACATTTTTCTTTGAAATAGATGATTTCACCACATATGGTGGTGCAAGCCTGTAATTCCAGCACTCAGAAGGCTGAGCAGGAAGATAATTGAGAGTTTGAGACCAGGCTGGGCTAATGAGCTTGAGGCCAAACTGAGCTGCATAGCAAGACCTTGTTTCAAAAAGACAAATACAAAAACACACAAACAGAAAAAGATGATTTCTTTAAAATAGGTGTTTCACAACCATCTGATTATTTCCTTTTTTTTTTTTTTTTTTTTTTTTTGGCCAGAACCAGGGATTGAACTCAGGCCCTTGCACTTGCCAGGAAAATGCTTATTCCACTGAGCCATCTTCCCCGGCCCCCCATCTGATTATGGTAAGTTATCTGTGATGATGTGTTTGGAAAGGCTTCTCTTTCTTCTGACCTAATGAGATATAGCCTTATTTCGGTCTCAAAGTTAAATGCAAACTTTTTGAGCTGATATTCAAGGTTGTCCATAGTATAATCCCAGCTTTCCTTCTACTCTTGTTTTCCACCTTGGCCTTCATCATCCAAGTAGGTTAGGGTCTCATTAAGGAGACAAAACTAGCTAGAGAGATAGCTCAGTGGCATAAGCACCTGCCTGGTAAGTGTAAGGTCTTGAGTTCGACCCCAGTGTGGGAATCTAAATCATGAATGTTTGCCATGAGCATGTAGGTGGCATTGGTGGACTCAGGAACAGACTACACTGAGTGGCAAGGTCAGTTCCTGTTGAAGAAGAAGAACATACAACCTGCAGACAGAAGGAGGTGGACTGAGGTAGGCAAATGTACTATAGATGCACTGAAATTTGATGAAGCACAAATTAGCCATTGAAGGCTTTCAAGAATGCATTCTGATAAACCAGCACTCACAAAAGCTTGAATGACAGGAATATATATATATATATATATATATATATATATGATTTGTAACTATATATAATATGATTTTTGTGTATATCATATTAAGCCTCAATAAATCTTTATTGAATATTTTAATCTAGACTATAGAGAGAGCAGAACTCTAAGAGTGGATGAGATCAAAGTTCTTTCTAAATTCCCAGAAGCATATACTCTAGTAATATTTTCATTGTGTTTATATTCATTATCTCAGATGATCAAACTCAGGACCTTGCGCTTGCCAGGCAGGCACTTATGCTGCTGAGCTATCCTCCTCAGCCCAAAAGTAGCAGTCTTGTCTTTCCATATTTGTGTCTTTTTACTTAGCCATCCATGAAATCGGTACTTAAAAATATAGCAGTCTTGGGGCTGAGGAGACAGTTTAGAGAGCCAAGCTCCTGCCTGCAAGTGAAGTCCCAAATTCAATCCCAGGTACTGCATGCCATGCCAGCCCCAGAACTGGGTGTGGTGATACACACCTGTAATCCCAGCGCTGAGGAGGCTGAGACAGGTGTACTACTATGAGTTTGAAATGCATAGCAAGACTCTATACCAAATAAATAAACTAAAAAGTATGAAGCACTCTAACTTATAAGGAGCCTTCTCTGATTCCCCCAAATTAATCTGGAGCCACCCAGAAGTACTCTTTTATTTCTGAAGAGCATTTAGAAGTTGTGGGCACACAGCACACGGGTTTTCTACATGTCTGATGTCTCCTCACTGCCATCAGACCTCAAGCACTCTGCTTCAAAATCTCCCCCATGCCTATGACACCATCACAGGCAATAAATGCTGCTCAAATGAACTGAATGAGTGGAAATAAGGATGTGACTTGGCCTACTTGAAAGTTTCACCCCATTTGTAGCAAGTTTTGGGGAAAAAGAGAATGCATCTAGTGTATAGAGGACAGATAAGTTCTATGTTTTCCATATATATGCAATACCAGTTTTGAAATATAGCCATTCAGCTTTTCTTGTCAAGCTAATTGGAATGTTGTCGTAGAGCTGCACATTGTGCCTTAAGGTGATGTAAACATGACAGATCTGGAACATTTTTCCATTTGTTTAATGGTTGCAATGTTGGTGACTCCATAAATCACAACAATTGGTCTTATTTTAATGCTATGAATGTTTCTGTAGCATAGACTACTCAATGAATTATCAAGTACTCACAAAAAACAAGGCAAATTTGACTTAAGCATACCCATCTTTTTGGAATTTTCTAGCTCTGAATTGTGTATTAAAAAAAAAAAAAACTTTTGGATGTCACCATGAGACTTGCTACTTCCAATTCATTGTCTAGAATTCCTCCTGGCAGCTTTGCAAAACAAATTTTGGAAAGCGCCTAGAGAAAGCCTTTCTTCCTAGAAAACTTGGAGCCTTCTGAATTCACTCTGGATGCCAATGACAGTAAAAGAAAGCACTTGTCTTGTTTGCTTTTTTGCCTGCTGCTCTACGCATTCACTCATTCTGTTATTCATTTTTTCAATTAAGTATTTATTTATTCAATTTTCAAAAAGTAGTAAACATCCTACGGAGAAAAGCGTCCTTGTTGCGTGCCTGTTACTCTGTGGCCATTCAACTGCAGGTGGCGCTCCACGTCGAGCGAGGCAGGCGACCTAGGCGTGGAAGGAGAACCTCAGAGCGCCCAGCCTGATCCTGGGCTGCGGAGGGAGCCACCCGTGCGGGGGTGCGGGGGTGCGGGGGTGGAGGGCGGGTGGGAAGAACGGCGTGGGTGCTCGGGTTTCATCCGGATGAAAACCTCCACCACATAGCGATAGAATTTACTTTTAATTTTCTAGTAGGAAAACGACATAAAAATGCCTTCCTTCTCAACCTCTCAGATTGGAATCCCTTTGTGGTTCTTGGGACAACTTGTCAGGATTGTAATTTAGGTATGTGACTGTTTGTGTGATAGCCTCTCCCTTTGGACTGTAAATTCCGCTGAGGCAGAGACCTGGCTGCACTCAGTGAACGTTTACTTAGATTACTTACTTGCCTGCTGTTTAGTTCGTTGGATCCTTTGTTATTTCATTGGGTCGGCGGTGGTCTCTTTCCTCCATCCCCACCCTGCTCCTCCCATCCCACCTTACCCTCAGTTCCCCCTTATTCCATCCCTCCGAAGTCTCAGATCCCACCCATCCAACTT
>PVKA01030395.1:0-27349 GCA_004027165.1 Ctenomys sociabilis
GAGCCCATAATATTAAGCTGAGCTGTAAATGGATATGGTCGACAATTTCTTTGAATAACTCCCTATGGTTGCAGAATGCTGGACTGTGTTGGATTGTGGTGTCGAGTTCAAGCACCTAAGGTAGTTGAATGTCAATGGAGTGCCCACTTTTGACAGGTGTAGACAAAGGAAGGGTTGTAGAAAGAAAAAATCATGATGTATATGTATAGACAGTACAGTTGGGATAGATAACGCTGTGCTTCTACATAATTCTATGATAGGCAAGATCTGCACTAATGGTGGTTGGACAGGATATTATGTCGGCTTTTAGTGCTATGGTCATCCACTAGGTAAATAATTATTGAATTTTTGATATAATTCAGCTATAAAAATACCTGTAAATATAATATCATGTATGCACCTTGTACAATACCAAAACGTTATGAAAACAGTTTGCAATGTATTAATTCATTGAATGTGTATGGTTAAGGTGTCTTGAAACTGTCTGATTGACATTTGTATTTTAAGAAAATAAAAATAAATGGAAAAAAGTATTAAAAAAAAAATTAGACAAATGTCTCTGTCCAAGGTAATTGCTGATGTCATTAAGCACATAATAAATTGCCATGGAGGTCTTTGTCTTTACATGGGGCCCATTGTCTCATTAGGGAGAATGTAGCCAAGTCATTTGTCTTGTTGGCAGGGTCTAGTACCTTAACTTCCAGGAAGTAGGGGCAGTATTCCCCAAGCTCCTTCCTCCGTTTGATCCCTTTGATGACTCAATTTGCATTTCAAGTCTCATTATATTCTGAACCCCTTGAGTCAGCCAGTATTGTTAGTATCTTGATTGCTCTACTTAAGTAGAATGGAGTCATTGAAAAAATTGTCTCTTGTATTTACTTTGTAAGTAGTCTAAGATAATAAAATTCTAAGAATGGAGTTGAGTTTGATTTTATATATACACAGTTTCTTTATTTAAATTGCATGCTGTTTATTTATTGTGCCCAGGTCTTAAATTATCTGCACAAGGAAGAAATCCATCCAGGCAGCTATAACCCCAGGTGGGATTTAGGACAAGCAAGAAGTAAAGCAGCTAAAAGCTGACTTGACTTGACCCTTCTGCTATTGCCCTATGCCAGCAAAAGCCCTGGGCATTTCATTCACAAAGGACAAATCTTTCTCATATATTTAGTGTAGAGCCATTGTATAAGTTAAAATAATTCAAAAAGAAAAGATAACCCTACCTCTTGTTATCCAAATTCAGAGACTTAGGTCTTAAATCAGTTAAGAAAGAAGGAAGGAAGGAAGGAAAGAAGGAAGGAAGGAAAGAAGGGAGAGAAAAAGAGAGAGATGGCAGGCCATGTCTAGCTACAAGAAGCCAAGCTGGTTCTAAGACTATTTCTGGTGCCTCCTACACCCAGTATGGGGCTCCCTTAATCCTAGCATCACTTAATCCAGGGACCACAGAAAAACAAGCCAAGAGACAAAACCATTACAAAACTGTGATAGAAGAGATAGAGATACTTAAAAAGGAAATTAGGAAGCAAACTACATATGCAGATGACAAGGCATAACACAAGAAATAAAGAAAAGGTCTGTATTAGCTGGAAGGAAGAACAGATTCCATTATGTTTTTCAGAACCTCCCCTGCCAAACAGAAAAACAGGAGATAATTCTTTGCATGTCAGGAGTCCCCTAAATTCATGGCTTAGGTAAAATAGCAAGGGAAAGAGGAAGAAAAAAGTCAAGTCAATTTAGAGAAAAGTATAAGGTATAACCATCAGGCCTCCTTCATGGTTGCATCAAATTGAGGCATGTCACAAAACCAATAGACATCAAAACCAAAGGGACTTTTTGAAGTGCTTTGTTAGCTGAGCTCAGCAGCAACACTCAGAAAACTAACAACAATGTGCAAGTCTCTCGGAGAAGCAGCCAATGGTCCTGAGAGATAGGGGTCTAGGGGTTGGTTCAGAGCTTAGGGAGTCCCGTTAAAGGAATCCTGGAAGAGCCCCCAAATGTGGTACATTGCAAAACCAATAGACACCAAAACCAAAGAGACATTTTGGAGCACTTTATTAGCTGAGCTCGGAGGCATCTCTCTCCTCAGAAAACTGACAAGGGTGTGCACTGTTCCTAAGTGAGGCACAGTTTTTAAAGGGGAAGAACCATGAGAATAGGGGAAGGAGGGGGGATTTTACAAAGCTTATTTTAAGTTAGTCATGACTGGGGGCTAACTATTTGTTCCCATAGACAAGGTCACATTTTGCAAACCCTACAGGTATATGTCCTTATTTGGCTTAGGCGTTGTTGTTGTTCTGGTAGTCACAATGACATGTGATGACAGTTTTACCCATTTTCAGGCATTCTGTTTGCTCCTGTAATCAGAAGAACAGTTTAACTCATTTGTGGAATGTTGAGGAACATTTCATTATCTTCTCTCTCGGAATGCCGAGAGACACTTTATTTGCACAAACATTCACAGTTCGTGGTTAGGCATGGGTGGGAGTTTAAAAAAGACAGTACAAGATATCACAAAATGGAGCTCACTTAAGTTTTACAAAATGAAGTTGGTTGAGCCAGCTTACAACACAAATAATGTCCTGATCAGCCCCTTTGAAAAGTGTGTCTCTACATGCTTGGGTCCAGCACGTAACCAAAAGTAACTCACCAAAATAACGCTACCGGATTTGTGGTACTGTGTATGCTTTCAAATTCCTCTTTTCTTGAACAAAGAATTGAATGAAATAAGCAAAAAGTAGTGACAAAGCTTATTTAAAAACTAAAAGTTAAGGGCAAGGGTGAAACTGTCTCTGCAGACAGCTTGTGCCAAAGAAAAGGGAAAAAAACAAAATAAAAGTATATTCCGGAGGACAGTGTAGAATATCTATAGGAAAGTTATGAGTAGGTTCTGCATGGCGTTTGTGTCCTTCATGCAATCCATATCTCAAGAGAACTCATGAGCACTTCTACATAAGGTTCCAGAGACATGGTACGGGGAACTCATACCTCAGGTCTAGCCCATGCTGTGAAAAACTGCTCAGGTTCTCTCTAGGATTCCAAATCTTTGGCTTGGGGAACAGCTGTGTGCATGTGTTCCAGAAACCTTTAATTAACAAGTCACATCGGCTTCCCTAGCCAACTCTGCCACACTTTCATTTCCTGTATCATTATTAAAGATGGGGTACCCCATGATTACCTTCAATTACAAAACAACTAAGTATAGATCCCGCAGGCCAAAAGCTTACCACAACATCCTTCTACATTTGGTGCCAAGAACAAACTTCAGTTTAAGAACTCCATCTATTTCTTATCAACAGATTATACATGAAGGTTAGCCCTATCCCCACGCAAATTTGGCTAATTTCCTCAAATGATGGAGGAGCTCATAGAAACATGTTTATTATAAGCTATATTTCAAAGAACACATTAGAAGTGACAGATGGAAAAGATGCATAGAATGAAGTGTATGGGAAAGAGCTCAAGTCTGCTATGTTCTACTTGGTTTAACATCCTCTAAGAATAACTGCTATCTACTATTATCTGGAAACTCTTATTTTTCAAGCTCATGTCTGCCCAATACTAACAATTCTAGGGGTTGAATTCAGGACACTAATTTACTCACTCTGGGCATGACCTTAGGGTCATCATGCTCAGTCTCCCAGAGCTTTAGTGAGCTCACTCTGCATCCTCACACATACCAAATACGTATTTCCCAAAATTCTAATTGTGGCTGAAAACCTCAAGCTGCATTTCTTGGCAAGCAGCTCCCACCCTGAAGTAACCAAGGAACCTACCATGTTTCTTTATTAGAACAAAATAAATTGCATGAGACTTAAGAACTGGTTTGGTTTGTGTCTAGTGTCCCCATAAATCCTCATGCAGTCATAAGGGAAACTTCTAGAGGTTGTGATTACTTCATGATCCAATGCCGGGATTGTGGGTATGAGTGCTACGCTTGTCCAGGGGTCTATCTTGAATGCAGTATGAGGAAGGAGAGAGGCCTGCTGGCCACCGCTGTGGCCGCTGCCGCCACTGCTCCCTTTCTGATCGTGCTGATTTGCTGTTCCCTCAGCCATGAGCCGCTGCCCTCTGTCATGCACCACTTTGACTTGGAGCCAGCTGAGAATCGACTGAAACCTTCACAAATTATAAGCTAATATACCTTTCCTTCTTTAATTTTGGATGTCAGGTATTTTTGTCCCAGAAATGAGAGAAAAGTAACTGAGACAGGAACTTTGTGTGAGAAGCTTCTAATATTCATGAAATTACAAAGATACTAAACTAGCCGGGCGTGGTGGCGCATGCCTATAATCCTAGCACTCAGGAGGCTGAGGCAGGAGGATTGTTGTGAGTTCGAGACCAGCCTGAGCTACAAAGTGAGCTTAAGACCAGCCTGAACTGCATAGGGAGACCCTGTCTCAAAAAGACAAAAAAAAAAAAAAAAAAAAAAAAAACAAAGATACTAAACTATTTGGTCAGGAACTATTTGGTGAAAGACAAAATATGAGAGTGAGATGTTTTCATGACGCTTCTGTCTGTAAGAATTTTAACGTGGGAGACATAGTAGTTGAGAATCCAGTGGACAGGATAAAAAAGAACAATCTACTAATGGTCAAGGAAAATAGAAAACAGAATTTTTTTTTTATGTACTCTAAGAAAGCAGTTGACAAAACAAAGGAAGAACTGAACTATCAGAGGAAAAGGCTAATGTTGTATGTTTATTTTTTTGATTGATTGATTGATTGTGTGTTTTTGTGAAGGGGCTCACTACGCAGCTCAGACTCTTAGTGATCCTCCTGTTTTCAAACCTTCCAGCACTTGGATTACAGGTGTGCCCCACCACGCCCTGCTCAGTCATCCGCTCAGGGTGCCCAGGGGTGGGCCTGCATGTGGTGCTAGGGATCAAACCCTGGTCCCTGTGCTCGCCTAAGTTGCTGCTTAGTCTTCTGAGCTATTTCACCTGCCCTGTATTGTATATTTAACTTTAACTTGAGGATGAGTTTTGGAAGCAACATGTCACAAATGGCTTTGTCAGGTCCCAGTGATTCCCTTGTCCATCTATGTCAGTTCTATAAATAGCCACATTTCATTTGAGCCACATTTCATTTGAAGACTGAGTAATGTTTGGCTGGATAGGGTGCAGTGCTCTTGATGCTGTTAGAAACAGTCTCATCCCTGCAAAATTAATTAACATATGTTAATATATAAATTAATTAATATATAAATTATTAAACATGTATATGTTGTCTAGGGTTAGTGATTAAAGGGACCAGAATAAAATATGATTATGCTTAACTGAGACTTTCAGCTCTATATCGCTGTGGGTGAGTACACGGTACCTTTAAAGAAGTGACAAGAGGTGTGATGTCTAGGGTGCTTGTTCATTTCTTATATGCAGCTCAGGATACAGACAGTTCACTTTCTACCACAGACTCATCACTCCACTGCAACATGCTCTTTAGGAAACAGTTGCAGGGCTGGCCAAATAGCTCAGCGATTAAAGTGCCTGCTTAGGCAGACACAGTTGCCAGGAGTTCCATTCCCAGGCCTGCCTTGCTGGCCCTGCCCTTGGGGTGCGCTGAGAAGGAGATTGAGAATGGGCGTGGTGGCAGCCCCTATAATCCCAGCGCTTGGGAGGCTGTAAACAGGAGAATCACTACAAGTCTAATCTATGCAGTGAGACTCTGTACACCCTGTACACAGTGTCCTAAATACAAAAGGAAGGAAGGAAGGAAGGAAGGAAGGAAGGAAGGAAGGAAGGAAGGAAGGAAGGAAGGAAGGAAGGAAGGAAGGAAACAATCGCAAATCCTGATGATTTCCCACAAGATTTAGTAACTTGATAGTAGAACAGAAGTAAGGCATAAAATGAGTGTTTCCTATTATGTTTAAAATATCACTTTTCACAAGGGCAAAGATCATTCTTATTATTTTTCAAAAATAAGCTGATGTTTTTGTACAATATAATGGATTTTAAGTGAAATCCCTGCTGAATGAAATGCTGAGTCTGCCAGAAATGGTGCAGTTCAAGCTCCGCTGTCCCCTGCCCTTGGTACTGCAATGAGAACAGAACACAGCAAACTTTTAAAAATGATTTGCTCATAATGATTTTTTCTCTCTAGCAAATTCTTATACTTTTAAATTGGTTTTAGATTTTTCTTATTTGCAAAGATTTTTTTTTTTAAAGAATTCAGTAATATTTAGAGACACTTTCTGTTCTCTTATTTAGATACAATAACCCTAACAGGTTATATGTGCTTTAATTTCAGAAACTGTCTTCTTTATCCTCATACACTAAAAGAATTGTCAATATATAATAAAACTCAATTCAATCCTAAATGAGACAGAATTAAATTCTTATGAAACAGAAAAATATAAAGGTTATCAATAAGAGAAGTTTTTTTGGAGAAGATTATAGTTTCTCTAAAATGGCATTTTATAGTGAAGAAACCAAAATAACAAATGCAACATTGTTTACAAGCAAGTTGTTGCCTTACCTTTGTTGTCCATATGCATAAAAATGGAGAATGAAAGCAAAAAGGACCATTTTTATAAAAAAAAAAAAAAAAAAAAGCCTAACTACTAACAAGGTTTTAAGGTATGAAATCTAAATGTTCATCCTTCCATTGAAAATTATATGTACTACCCATTTAAAATATTTGCTGTCCATGTGTTCAAAATTTGCCTTAAAGAGTGTTTCTAAAACGTACATGGAATACATGTGTATGGTTTTGACTGAAAAAGAACAATTGGAAACTTCAGTGTCAAATTGTTGTCTCCTCCTTCTCTTCTTCCTCCTTCTCCTCCACCTCATGGTCTGCTCTCTCTGACACTGAAGACATATTAACAGCATACCCCATGGTTATAGAAGTTGAGAAAGTGCCACAGGCTGTTTATGCATGGAGGACCGGCGAGACCAGTAGTGAGCTCCACTTCAATTCTGAAAGCTTTGAAACCCAGAATAGCTGCCACTGTAACTTTCAATACATACATACATACATACATACATACATACATACATACATACAAACTTTCACCATGAGGCTGAAACCCTGAAATCTCAGAGTCCAGCAAGGCAAATGACAGAGTCCACTACAGGAAACTTAAAGTTCTCATGTCCAAGGGCAGAAGATACAGGCCCTATCTCTAAAACACAGTAAGTGCCAATTTACTTCCCTGTTTTTTACTTTTTCCAGGCCTTTGGTGGAATCAATGGTATCCATTCATACTGAATGACAATCTTCTTTACTCAAGACACTGATTCAACCATGCTTCTCTTCTGGAAGCCCCTCACTGAAACACCCGACATTATAACTCGAAAGTTATTGGGTTACCACTTAATTTTGTCAGGTTAACTCTCATTAAGCCAGCACAAAATTATAATTGATATGACTCACAATAATTTTTCTCCACAGTACTATTTTGTTACCTGTATCAGATACATTTTTTATTTATTTATTTATTTATTTATTTATTTATTTATTTATTTATTTATTTATTTTGGCAGAACCAGAGATTGAACTCAGACCCTTACACTTGCCAGGGAGGCACTTGTTCTACTGAGCCATCTCCCTGGCCCCTGATACATTTTTATTTTACTCTCACACAGGTATCTTTTCTTATCATATAGAAATTACATTTATTTCCAAATTCTATCAATTTGAATTTGTTGTGTTGAATTTCACAGTAATTTAATTACTTTTTTATGAAATATACCTTCCTTATAAGATTAAATTTCATTTTGTGATGCAGTGATTTCCAACTATGTACCAATTTGATCGACTATATGGACCATTAAAAATATAATAAAGGCAGTAGACAATGCCCCCCCTAGGAAATCACAAAAAACTTTTCTGATATGTGAGGGCCCATTAATTGTGTGACTCACATTAGTATGAAAAAAATATATATATACATAGATGAAATTTTCATATAGATTATTCTCAAAATTTTGTAAAATTATATTGTGTTTTCACTACCATGGCTTTATGGTTGTATGAAATTAGATGCAACATGGAAGTTTCCGTGGACTTATTTAGAAAAGAAAATACAGCCATGAAAAGAAAAATAGAAACTGTTCTCTTTATAATGCCAATCTTCAATTCAAGAATAGTAAATGATAACAAATAAGAAAGCAGTTCCTTTTCTATGTCTCCTGCGTCTTAGGTGGCATCTGAAAATATATTGTCATTATGGTAAAGTATCATATTTCTTTATAGAAATTAGGTCTCTGATTCTAAATGTTAAATATGAGTACATTCTAAAAACGGTGTTATATCACGATGGTCTTTATCTGCACACTTTGAAACTGGTCTAAAATATGTGCACTTTAAAAATAAGATGTATAGGAAGAAGTTCAATTTTCAGAAATAATAAACATTTTGACAATGTAAAGAGAAGAGCATTTTATAAAAAAAAAAAAAGACAGAACGATATAACCCAAAGTACTCAAAATTACAGACTGTGTTTTTCCTACTTGCTGTGTCATTTGTTTTATTTTGTGCTTGCCTTCAACACAGATTGGCAAGAATTTCCCTGTATGAGCAAGCTTCAACGACAGATGCATAAAAGCAGTAGCTGTAAATTGCTTTTCAAAATAGCAGCATATGTGACACACATAAAAGATAAAAGTAAAGCAAGGAAGCAACCATTCATCCCTATTGTTATGTATTCAATGTAGATGGATTGTAGGCCTCTGTGCTCCAAGTGGTGTGCCGGGCAGCACGCACAAGTGCTGAAAAGTGCACTGAAATGTGGACAGAAGTCCTTATTGTAACGAACTAAGAGTTTTTTCCTACGGGAAGGTCACAGAAAAGTTCACCAAAACATCTCTTTTGGAACTCAGTTATGCAGAATTGGAAGAGAAGAGCTATCTATAGAGGTTAGAATATCATTTGGAACGGAGGGAGTAGAATGCACAGGTTAACAATATGAAATATCCTGAAATAAATTAGGAATTCAGCAGGCACAGAACACTGATGCTCAGAGTGCAGGAAGCAAGGCAAAATTTTAGGTAAGGAGCACAACATTTTTTTTTTCTTTTAAACTGCATTCCAAAGTTTCCAAAAATATTTTTTAAACCTATCAGTGGATTGTAAATGAAGACTCAAAATTTAACATGATGGAAGAAATGTCATTATGCAGGTGACAGAAATCAGAGAAAATGAATCAGTGTAAGGTACAAAGCTAGGAAGTTACTTGAATGGGATATGGAGGAACAATATGTTTATCAGTTATGCCATGTAACTGATATGTGCATGAAAAGAAAGGAAGTGAAAATGTGAGAAACAGCCAAATGGTAAAATCATAGAACTTGACAGATTGGTTGAAAGTTTACACTGAAATAGAAAAGAATATCATATTGACTAAGAAAAACAAATAAAACATCAAAGTATAAAAAGGGTCCAGGGAGATAGCTCCAGAGAATAAGCGCTTGCGCTTGCTTGGAAAGCACAACGCCCTCAGTTTAATCCCTGCTACCAAAAATAAATAAATAAATAAATAAATAAATAAATAAATAAAAACATCATGACTTCTGATTTTCTGGAGCAAGTAACTTGGACAGAAAGATGTTATATATTATGGCACAGAACAAAGAAAGGGAAAATGGCATGGGAGTAAGTGATGATTTTAAACTAAAGCACTTAAACGACATGTAGGTAAAATAATATTCTTCATCATTTGTAAGTCTACTCTAGTACTATGTACAAATGCTATCAATTACATATTATGATTTTGAATTTAAGTTTGAAAAACTAAGAAATACGTCATTCAAACGAATTGTAAGCATTTTTTGGTTTGTTTGTATCAATATTTGTTTTTGATTTTGAGGCAGGGTCTCACTGTATAATTCAGGCTGGCCTTTAACTCACTACATAGCCGAGGCTGGCCTCAAATTTGGGGCTATCCCCCTGCCGCAACCCTGTAATTACTGGCATTACAGCTGTGCACCACCATGTGCAGCATGTTGTAAGTATTTTGGAAAATTAAATTCACAGAATTTACTGAATAGAAAGAAGTATTTCTTTAAAAGTCAAATCTCAGGGTAAAAGATATTAATAAAAGACTTGTAAGCTAGTCATTGTAATTAGCAGTGTGACATGCAAGTGCTGGTGCTCAAAACTCTGGAATTCACACTGTGCTACATTCCCAGTCTTATTTATTCACTGTATTTGTGTGTGTATTTACTTATTATCCCATGAAATCACTAAGTTGTTCTTGCTGCCTTTGAACTCGGTATTCTCCTACGTCAACCCCCACACTGCTGCAATTACAGGTCTGTGCCACTACTTCCTGCTACTCGTATACAATAGAAGCTTTTCTTTTTCTCTGAAGCTTCCCCAGCATGAGGATTCTATAAGCATGCCACCACCAAGCTTCACCCTATGGAACAGCAGTATGTTTGCACTGAGGATTCGTGAGCTTTTAATCTCTAGGTACGCTAAACATGAACAAATCCTGAACTCTGTTATCAAAACAAAATAAGTATAACTGTGGGTAGTGTTGTCAGTCAAATGTTTTTGATGCACCTTTCTGCACAGAAATATATTTGGGATGTTTTTACTTCAAATTGGTAAATGTTCTTTGGGCAACATTTGACCAAAAACATTGGGAGTCTCCAGAAAAAAAAAAATCCTGGTTCTTTTGGATTTAGGTTCTCCAGAATATAGCAAAGGACAAGCCTCAGAAGAGGTCTTAACATATTGATAGAGGAAATGAACGCCTCCTCTTCAGCAATGAATGACTATTTATTTCACAGATCATTTATTCGTAATCCATATATGGAAATAGGAGGAGTGAGGTCCATTTTTTACGTTTGTTTGTGAACACTTTTGTTTACAAGTAATTTACTTCAGAAACAGAGCATTTGGCAAAAATTTCTTTTTTGCGTATAAACTCTTCATCCAGTGACAAACATGGCCATAGTCATATTTCCCACACAAACGTGAACCTTACCGCTTCTTCCAGAATTGTGAAATGAATTAAGTTGGTGAACCAGGTGATTAAACCTAGGAAATATATAGTGTAAGACATTCTCTCTCTTATTTATTTATTTATTTATTTATTTATATATTTATAAGTTGCTCATGCTGGGTTTGAACTTGGTATTCTCCTATATCAACCTTCACAATGCTGGAATTGGAGATCTGTACCACCACGTCCTGCGACTTGTATGTGTGCAATAGAAACTGTATCTGAATATAGTTCCTTGAACATAATCACATTTCCAAACCAACAAATCATAGTCATAGATCAAACTGCCAAAATTACAACTTAATTGTTCCAATTTTAAAGTGTCTTTGCAAGGGCCGGTGAGACAGCTCAGTGGACTAAGCACCTGCTTTGGCAAATGCAGGGACCAGGGTGTGATCCCCATCCCACACCCTTAGCTGGCCCTGCACCTGGAAAGCACTTTGTAGGCAACCAAGTCCAGGCATGGGGGCGCGCCCCTATAGTCCCAGTACTGGAGAGGCTGGGAATAGAAGGATTGCTACAAATCCAAGCTGCGTAGAGAGACCTTCTATCAAATACATAAATGAAAATAAATAAATAAGTAAATATAAAAAATTAAGTGTGTTTACACATTCTTGTTAAAATATATACATATGCACAGAATAACTTGGATAATTACATTAATGATTTCTATTGTTTTATTGCAAAGAAAAATCAATGATTTTATTCCTTCTTTTAAAATTTCTGATGAATTATTTGACCAATTTATCATGTTTATATTTGGTAATTGGAATAACTAATTTAAAGACAATATGAAATATTCAAACCACTGTTGAACTTCTAACATTTTGCTTGGTAAAATTCTGTATTATTTCTAATATTTTAACTATTTTTAATATTTTAACTATTTCTAATGTTTAACTATTTTTTAGTCTCTTAAAAATTTCTAAAAACATATGCCTGTGCCATGATGAATGTAATCATTGTGTATGGCAAACATGTATAAACACAGTTGTAGATGGAGACTATATTGGCAAATAAAATCAATCAGATCCACATGTGGAAATATATTATCTTGCTAGTGTGAGAACCTAAAAGACTAATGAAAATCTAAACGTTGCAACAGATACTATGAAAGGGAAAGAATGTGTTCAATGGAAAGAAAAACTGGGATGGAGCAAAAGACAAATAAGAGAAAAAATGTGTTGAGGTATGTGTGCAGAATAATTTGGATAATTATATTGTTGATTTCTGCTGGTCTGTTGAAAGGAGCACTTAATGCTTAAAAATTTAATTTTATTCTGATTTTTTACTTCCCTTTTTTAATATCTTATAATTTCTTTTGTATTTTTTTTCTTTAAACGAATCTTACACATTTATATCTGGTAATCTGAACAACTAATTTGAAGACAGCATCATGTAGTACAGCAACCATTGTTGAATTCCTAATACTTTGTTTTGAGAAATCTTGTATTGTTTCTACTGCTGGTTTTTTTCTGTCACTATTTTATATTTTCAAAAAATAAAAATAAAAATAAATACAACCTTTGGTCAAATAAATAAATAATACTGGGACAGACTGTGTCCTCTTTTTTGCTCAAATTAAAAAAATAGCTAGAGAGCCGGGCGTGGTGGCGCATGCCTGTAATCCCAGCACTTGGGAGGCTGAGGCAGGAGGATTGTTGTGAGTTCGAGACCAGCCTGAGCTACAAAGTGAGCTTAAGGCCAGCCTGAACTGCATAGTGAGACCCTGTCTCAAAAAAGACAAAAAAAAAAAAAAAAAAAAAAAAAAATAGCTAGAAGCACTAGAGACACACCAGTCTATAATACATTGAATGCCAGGCCAAAAAGGAAAAAAAAAAATTGTAAATGAGGGACACAAGTTAGAGTGATCTCTAGTTTTGGTTTAGCTAGTAGAGAAATATATCTAATAACTCTAAGGACTTTTTTTTTGGCTTGTTTTCATTCACTTCAGAGTCTGTATTTATATAGACATACCCCTTCTAAAATCTTTTTTTGTAAGTCCTCAGTTTCTTTTTCCTTTTCCTTCCTCCTTTCTACAATTAAAATATACTGTCCTGTGATGATTGGAAAATTGTATTTCCAACCTACAATTAATATACTTAAGTCCTAAAATCAATAGTTTAAAATGAACGTGATATTCTATCAGAATGTAGTTTAAAGATGTACTTTGTTAACATAAAGTCACTAGGGTAGACTTTGTACTCTATAAGTGTCCTTGTAAGACAGGGGAATTGTTGGTGCACGCTTACGATCTCAGCATTTGGGCAGTGAGGTAAGAGCATTGCTCTGAGTTTGAGGCCAGCCGCGCCATATAGCAAGCGCAAGGGCCGGCTGCACCGCATAGCAAGAGCCTGTGCTGGGGAGCGAATGGATATCTGGCCACGCACACTTCGCATGTATGCAGATAAAGGCAGATACTGGACTGCAGTTTCCTCAGTGTCTTCAAAAAATGATAAAGGAATGACAAAGATGGGGAGGTTCTTTTTACATTTTGTACTTTAATACATCTTATTAGCACAATTTTTGTATATAATGTTTGCATTACCTTAGTGAATACATACATATCCTTAACGCACCTTAATTCTTATAAGATCCCCATCTCTGGTATATAATGACACTCATCTTTGCGGGTGCTGGGGACATGATATAGTATCCCAGATCTTTCCCTGTTCCCCTTCCCTCCCTCCACTCTCTACCCTGCGTCTCTTGGTCCCTTTCTCATTTGTGAAAGATTTATCTTCCTGACTTCATTTTCCTGCCTTGGAGCAGGCTGAAAATGGACCGAATTCATGAAACTGTGAGATAAAATAAACTTCTTCTGCTTTGCATGATGGGTGACTGATGCTCTTTCGCAGTCACAGAAGAGTGACTAATACAGCAGCATGTAATTAGCAAACCCACCAGCTCGATTAATCATGACATTACTTCAAGAATGCCAGGCGGTTATCGTCCTCAACAACTTTTTCATAATTTCCAGCTCTCCTGGTAATCTTCAACAACCATTTCATAATTCTCAACTTTTCTGGTAACTTTCTTCCTCCTCATGCCCTTATTTTTATTTGCTGAATTTTCTTGCATTCTAGTCATGAAATAAATTTTACTAAATAAATTTTACTTTTCTTAATGAATGTTATATCTGTGAGAGCTGATCTAATATATATATATATATATATATATATATATATATATATATATATATATATATATATTCTGGCAAGCAGGTAAAAATGGACAATTGGTAAATGTAGTATTCACGATATTATTTTAATCTAAAAAGAATGAGATAATGTGAAAAACAGTGAAATATGAAAGGCAGCTAGAAAACAAAATAAGTAATTGTTATCATCTAATATTTGATTTGAAACTCTGAGAGGATTTATATACTACACTGTAGTATTAGGAAACACATTTGAGGCGTGGAAATACACAACAGCATCAATATACTTATATAGAGACCTCAGAGATTTATATGAAATGTTAAGTCCAGTTCTAAAGTAAATTTCTTAAGTTTAAAATCTAGTGAATGCATCCTGTTTTCTCAATTTTCTATCACCTATTTGTTCTCTGAATTTTTATTTTTTATTTTTGCCTTCTATTATTACAGTACTTGCACGGGGAAACACCGCTTGTCATAGCAGACACAAATTACTATCTTCCTGTTACTGGATTTTTTTTTTTTTTCTTTTTTCTGTATTGTAGGGAAGGGTATATAGGTGTTCAGACTCTCACTACTAGTTTGGACTCATAGTGATTTTCTTGCTTACAGCCTCCCAAGAGGTGGGATTATAAGCATGTGCCATCACACCTAGTCTCAATCTCAATCTCAGCATGCCCCAGGGGCAGGCCCAGAAATAGTACCCCAGGCCCCTGGTCCTGTTTGCAGGCAGTTTAATCGGCTGAGCTTTGGCCAGCCCTTTCTTGTTATATTGTAAAGGAAGTTTTTTTTTTTTTTTTTTTTTTTTAATTTAAGTAAGTATGTTTTGGACTGATGTATTTTTATGGATGAAAACAAACAGTAACATGGCATATTGTCATACTTGAATGCTTTTTTTGGACTGATGTGATTTTATATTATGTTAAATCTCTTCTTACTAACCAAATCCTTGCCAATTATTTTGAATCTTTAATTTCTTGCCTCCTGGTTCATTTTCTTCATAATTAACTATGCATGAATTCAGACTACATATTAATATTTTTCTCTTCTTATATTCACTGTTTTCTATACCCATATAACTTCATACGGCAATCACTTTCTCTTTATACTCAAACCCTTATTTTCTTATCAGACACCAAAATAACCTAGTCAATATTATCATTTCAATAGTATAGGAAATATTCAAATTACACATAAACAACAATCTTCATAGATAATTTTTCTAACATTATATATTCAAGTATTAAAATATACCTACAACAAATTAAATTCATCCACTATATATGGCACAACTGTATAAAATATTCTTGAATTGACCAAATAGAAGAAATACAATCCATATTTCTACAACTTAGAACTTAATAGCCAGGGCCGGGGAGATGGATCAGTGGAATAAGTGCTTCCCTGGCAAGCACAAGGGCCTGAGTTCAATCCCCTGTTCCGCAAAAAAAAAAAAAAAAAAAAACTTAATAGCCAGATATGAAATTAAAACAAGATTATAATTATTCGTGCTTCCATCTCTTTTTATCCTGTATATTATACACGTGGTGTGCTAGATTCAGAGATTTTTACTGATATTCAATCCTAAATTCTCAAAAGTTTACACAATGTAAAGATTATCATGAAATCAGTAGTCCTTCTGTAGTTGACTCTGGTTGTTATATTTTTATTCTAGGAAACATGTAGGAGTAGTGACTGTCAAAGAATTCTGTTCTCAAGAAAGAGGGGAAAAAGTGATGGCAGAATTACAGTTGGCTTTTAAAGTGTCTTTCTTGAAACTGAAACATATTTCTTCTCAAATTTCATTGGCCCAAAAGTTGTATCTGAGAATCCTGAGGCCAGATGTATAATCTCCCAACAGAAATAAGCTTGGCAGCGAAGATGATACAGAAAAGATGAAATTTTTCATTATATAAATTCTTGAAACACAGGAGCTATAAGATAATTTTACAGAGCACTCCCATGTACTCACTACCAGTTTGCTTCAGCTGTCAAAATAAAATAGCAGATTTGTGGTTCTGCGGTTCTTGTGGCTGAGGGTGGGGAGCTGTATAACAAAGCGTGGTGAAGGCTCTCTGCCTGGCTTGCCATTTCCATTGTGTTTCTATGTCCTCACATGACAAAGAGAAAGAGAAGAGAAGTAGAGAGAGACAGACAGTGAGAGGCAGTATGCTGTATAGTTTCTTTCTCTTCCTATCATGCTAACGGGGCATCATTGTGACCTCTTTACATTTCTCACTTCCTCCATCTCCAATTACAGTCACACCTATGAATAGGGCTTTAATGTACACAGCAGCAGGGGAAAATATCATTTACAGTACTTACCACTATGCAATTCTTTCATTCTCATCTTACTCTATTTGACTTATCACATATCTCAACGGATTTTTTCAAATGATTGAATTTATGGATAAATTTAAACTTAAATCAAACACATTGACATACATCTTCCTAAAACCGTTAGCAAGTTCATCAGGAACTAAATTTCAGAAACAATAAACAAGTCATGTTGGCACAGACCTGACATCCCAGGACTCCAGAGGCTAAGGCAGGAGGATCATTGCAATTTTGAGGTCAGCCTGGGGTACAAAGTGAGCTCAAGACTAGCTTGAACTGCATAGTGAGATCCTGTCTCAAAAAGACTAAATAAATAAATAAAATTAAGAACTATTATAAAGGTATTTTTGTTATAAAATTCACAGGTCAGTAAATGCACAAATCTTAAGCGTACACTCTCTGTGTCTTAAAAATAAGTAAATCTTTGGTGACAATTAAGCATAATTTTAGTGTGATTAGCTTGCGAATCCTATAAGAACTTAGTTAATCTAGGTGAGTAATTGGTGGTGTCATGGAATGCTTATCTCTCACTGGTTTTTTTTTTCCCTGTGTTGTTATCCTGTGACTATGAAATAAGTTGCTTTATGCCATTCTATATTCTACCTTGATAGCTGACTACAGACATAATTTCTTGGAAGTGTTAGCTAAATTAACATCTTTCCTACATTAAGTGAATGTTATTGGATGTTTTGTCCCAGTAAGTCATTCATGTAGCCCAATTCTTTAGCAAAATATAAAATCTTACAAGAAACTCACAGAGCTCCTTATGCATCTTTGCAGTCAATCTCACTATCACTGTTATGACTTTTCTACATAGAATAAATTTTCTTATTGTATTTTCTTATTTCACATATGGTCTTATAATGGTGACTCTTTGTTCTACACTTCTTCGATGCTGCTAAATGCAACTGAGACACATGCATGCGATTTTACCAGTGGCTCATTATTTTTACTATAGCTGAGTAGAACTTTATCAAATGAAAACAAAAGAACAAGCATTTTACTGTTTAATTGATAACACTGGGGATGATGAAATAGCTCAGTGAACTAAGCACCTGCTTAGGCAAACACAAGGGCTGGAGTCCAATTTCCACACTGTTATAGCCTAACTGACTCCATCTTGACCCCTCAGTCACTATTTTGTTCCCTCCTTGTTTTGTTCTAACTTGTTCCAGTACACCACCCTCAGAGCCCCGAGTTCCAGGAAAACTAGCTAATCAACCCCAAACTGCTGGTCCAACTGCTATTAAAATTAGCTAGTCTATCTCAAACCCCTGGTCCAACTGCTGTTTGTTCCAGAAGATACAAATTAGCTGCCCAAATAACCGTTACAAAAGGTGCTAACCAATTATTTTAAAAGTTACCCCAAAGTAACCAATGCGATCTGCTTCTGTACAAAGCTTGTCTCATTTCCCCTTCCCCTCCCTGGTTTGTGATTTTGAAGCTTAAATACCGCTCCTTGTAATGGCCCAGCATGCCTCTTTGCACTTCTGCATAGAGACCGCCGCAGGGTATCTGCTAAAATAAAGCGCTTCTCTAACTTTTTTTGACTTGTCCCGTTGTCATTTGATTTTTGAGTTACAACATACACTACATTCTGCACCTCTGGGTGAACTGAGCCAGTCACTCTGACCGGGCATGGTGTGCACCCCTTTAATCCCTGCACTAGGGAGGCTGAAAACAGGAGGACCACTGAGATTCTGAACTGTATAGTGAGACCTTGTACCAAATACATTAAAAATAAAACAAATAAAAATAATACAGTCTTCCTCACTAATTTCTCTACTCTTTGGTAACATCAGTGAAATATCTACAACCATTTTCATATGATAACTCTGAAGAAATCTTTAATTTTACTTGGCTTATACTTAGGATTTGTATAGTGTGTATTCAGTGTGTTGAATTTTTAAAATAACTTTTCAGAACATTGTCAAAGAGATTGTATCATTACAAACTTCCTTCAACAATGTTTGGATTATTCTTTTGATCTAAGTTCTAAGCAAATTTGACATGCCAAGTTATTTTTTTATGACTGTCACTCTGTGTGTATTTGCTGTTTTTTGTGCTTTTAATTTTTATCTATCATAATTGGTGGCACTGTGCTGATTTTCTGTAGTTACTGTCTTTTCAGTTATCTTCTTTTCCTCATGAATATTCTGAAGTTTTGCTATTTGGGGGCATTTTTCTCTCTTCTAGTAAATTTGAATGTGTATTATAAATGCATGTTTTGGTAATGTTTTTTCCAGGTGTATTGATTATTTATTCACTTTCTTAATATATTTTGATGAGAAGATATTGGTATTTAAGATGTTTATTATGTATCATTTCAAGGTTATTGATTTCTGCTATTTGTCTTATAAACCTTGTCAACCCTAATTCATGAAAATTTTCCCCTAAATTTTCACTTATAATCCTTTTGCATTTTTCTGCTCTGCTTAGATCAGTGACTTGTCTAAAGGTAATCGTATATAGTGCAAATTATGAATAAAACACCTTTCTAATGGATATACATTTTTGATAGCCTTGGTTTTCAAGACAATAAAGGTGTTTTGAGGTGGATATCCACCTTTTTCAGGTGCGTGCTCTGGAGGCAGCAATGTTCATATCTATTTTCCCACCTCTCTCATGCCTAATTCAGAGTATCTGTAGTAGTTGATGTGTTGTGGCACCTTCAGAAGTCAAAAGCTTAACTAAGTCCACTCAGCAATTTAGATGGATGCCTGGGACATGGAGGTCCCTCCTTATAGTGACTCATCATTTAAAGGATAGAAAAAGGAATTGAGGAAGGATAGAACATTCCATTTCCTTGGAGGAGCCTGGTCTTCAGGTCTTTGCAGTCAGCATCCGCGTTGTCTCCTGGCGTCTAGTGCAGACTCCTGTGCCGTGGATCCTTCAGCCTTCTGGTGTAGACTCATCAGCTTTCCATCACAGACCCATGGGCCTCCTGATACGAACACTGCAATGGGATCCAGACCCTGGACCAGATCCTTCAGTCTCTGCTGTGCAGTTGCCTTCTGCACACTTCCTCATATGACTCTGTGGCCGACTGTCCTAGGCTGATCTTGTAATTTCTCATACATTTGTGCATGTTGTGCTATATCTGTTCCTTTACTAAAACCCTGACTGACACAGTATCCTAAAGCCTCATTAAGTGTATTCTGACTAGTGTGAAGAACTGTGGAAGTGCTTCTTCAAAGGTCTGGAATATGAAACAATCACTTATAGCATCAGAAGTCTTTGTTCACAGTATGTCCTGCCATAGGCTTTGTGCTAATGACAGATCCTAACACCAAGGCCCCCAGGGGCTGTGAGTCTGTCACCTCTGCCCCAAATCAGGCAAATGAAACCAAACCCATTCAACACAGATGGAAAGGACCAAAGTGAGCTGCCTCCAGAGAAGATTCTGAAAAACCAGCTGTCCAATAACTGTACAAATATAGAGATATTTGTTGCTGGCATTAAAGAAGCCACCAAGGAATGAAAATATTTTGAACAGTTTCATAAAGCTACAGTATTTGAAATCATGATTTGAAGCAGTGGCAAGAGGGCTTTTTTTTTTTTTTTTTTCACTACTGGCAATTGAACTCAGGACCCTGAGCTTGCCAGTAAAGCACTTATTCCACTGAGCTATCTCCCCTGCCCTAAAGAGTGGGCTATTTACTCATTTATTTATTTGTTTTGGTGTCCATCTCAGCCTGCCATGGAGGCAGGGCTAATGTGGCATGTGGTGCTTGAAATTGAACCATGATCCCTGAACTTTGCCTAAGCTCGCCTAAGCAAGTGCTTTAGACTGCTGAGCTATCTCACTGGCCCAGGGCTTTGATTTTAATAAACTTTTATCAACGTGACTTCATAGACAAGGCAGTCATTCAGGAATACCAGACTGTGACTGACCATAAGTAATGTAAGAAGTCATTTTGAGCAAGAGATGGCTAGTGATTCATTCAGCCAAAGAAGTTGATGTTGCTCTGTAGTGCTTATGAAAGTTTATTTTGACAACAAAAATAAGCTTTGGAAGAAATTGGTATTTTTAATAGCAGCCAAGGTGGTACTGGTTATGGTAGCAGTAGAGATGGCTAAAATGGATTTTGCAAGGACAGAAAGAATTAGGAGAGATGGTAGAAGCTATGATAATTACAGAAATTATAAAGTTCAGCTTTCAACTTTTGGGCAGGAAACATTGGAGGGAAAATCTCTGGCCACTGTGGTGGTAGAAACCAATACTGCCCATCACAAATCATGATTTCTCTGAATAGCTAGAGTTTTGCCAGTGGTAGAAGTTTTAATTAATGACAAGAAGCAGAGCTTATTTTCCTATTATGTACAGGTACAAATTCCCTATGGTGAATGTGATCATTATGAATATCAAAAGTGTATAAATAGTTTTCTCAAAAAATAAGAGAAATAGCTTAATAAAAGAGGAGATAAGGAGACATAACAGCGAATCTACAAGTAACACGGTTTTGTAAATTGGCAAGTGCAGTATACAAGATGTAAGTACTGCAAAAACATGGAAGCAGTAGGCAAAACTAATATTTATTGGCAAAAATTTAAGTAACATATTTGTAACTACATAACAGGTTTTTTTATTCTTTATTTTTTAAAACACCATACAAATTATAATTAAAACAAAATGAGGCCTGAGAGATAGCTCAGCATACTAAAGCACCTGCTTAGGCAAGCTTAAGCAAGTGTAGGAGCCACGGTTCAATCACAACACCACTTTCCACACCAGCCTGAGTCCAAGGGTGGGCTGAGATAGCCACAAAACAAAAACAAAAGCAAAAACAAACAAACAAACAAAAAAAGAACTAAAACAGAAAAATTTGTGAGTGATACAGAATTTCACTTAAGTTAATACAAATTTCACAGTATGTGCTATAATACATGGTGTTGTCTTCTGACCAGTTATTCATATTACTACATATGGATAAAAGAAATGTATAAGAATTTAAGAAGAAAACAAGAAGAAATATTGAAAAGAGGAGATGAAGCAAATAAAGGATTAACTGCTTCTTTACATAGACCAGGAGAAATGCATGTACAATAGTCTAAACCATCCTGCTTACATTCATAGATAAACCTCCTTCCTTCACTCTGTCCTTCTCAACTCAGTAACTCTTTCCTTTTGAATACATTAATACCCTTTTCCCAGTATCTATTGCACTCTTCAGATTCCATTTTTCTTTTTCAGATTCTCACACTAAAGAGGCACTACAATGTTTGCACATGCAGGTCTGATTTATTTCACTTAAGAGTATGTTCTCTAGTTGCATCCATTTATCAGCAAAAGACTCATATTTATCCTGCTTTATTGCTGAATAATACGCCATTATATTATTATACCACAAAAATACCACATTTTGCTTATGCATTCCTCACTTGATGGGCATCTAGGTTGTTTCCAGGATTTAGCTATGATAAATTGTGCTCCTACAAACATGGGTGCATATATGTTCCTGTGGTATGAGGTTTTCAGTTCTTTTGGAAAAATACCCAGCAAGGGAATAGCTGGCTTGAATGGAATCTCAATTCCCAGCTTTTGAAGGAATCTTCACACTGATTTAGACAGCGGTTGGTTGTCAATGGCCTTCCCATTGACAGTGCAGAAGTGTTCCTTTCTCTCCACAGCCTCTCTAGCGTTTGCTATTAGCTGAAGTCCTGATGTTAGCCATGATTTCTGGGGTGGATAGAATCTCAGTGTTGTTCTAATTTGCATTTTTTCAAGTGACCAATGATTTTGAACATTTTTTTTCATATATTTACTTGCTATCTGTATTTCTTCCTCTGAGAAGTGTATGTTCATTTTAGATGTCCATTTTTGAATTTTGTTTTTGAATTTGAAGATGCCTGATTTTTTTTAAATGTTTGTATGTTTTAGATAGAAGACATTTTTCTGAGGGACAGCTGGATGTAATTTTTCCAGTATGTTCATTTTCAGCTCCAAAACTTGTCTAAAGATTCAATGCAATTCCAATTGATATATTATTAGTATGCCTCACACAGCTAGAGAAAATGTTCCTCAAATTCATTTTGAATCAGAATAGACCCAGAATATCAAAAACAGTTCTTGGAAACAAAGCAAAGGGAGGGGTTATCATAATCCCTGACCTGAAATTATATGAAAAGCTACTGTGATAAAATCAGCATGGTACTGACATAGAGAGATGAGGATCAAAGGAAAAGTATAGAAGATACAGACAAAATTGCACCCTACTCAGCCATGTTATCTTTGAAAAGGGCCAAGCATTCTCAATGGAAGAAAAATAGCCTCTTTATTAAATGGTACTGGAAAACCTGTCTTTCTACATGCCAAAGGCTAAAATTAGATCCATACCTGTCACCATGTACAAACCTACAGTCAAAATGGATCAAAGATTTAAATATTAATACACAACACTAAATCTGCTGGAGGAAAATGTAGGTAGAAGTCTTAAAGACATAAGGATAGGTAGAGAATTCATGAAGACAAACCAAACTGCATGGAAAGTACTTCAGAGAGTCACCAACTGGGATCTCATCTTTTCATATTGTTCTTCTGATATATGTGTCTATTTTCGTAAAAGTCAGTTGAATAATGATATATAATTCAACTTTTGATGAAGCAATATTCAATATAGTTTCTTTTTTTTCAATATAGTTTCTTTGTAAACATGTGAAATTATTTTGAACATAAACATTATATTGTACCTAGTTACATCTCATAGTAATAACAACTACTAGAAAAAATAGTTTTTGACTATTTCATTTTTGAATCATACACATTCTCTCTGTCTCTGTCTCTCTCTCATTTTCCTTTTCCCCACTTTCAAATAAATGACTTATTTTAAATTTGAAGAAAATATATTTTCAAAGTCACTGAAAAATAATTCAGAATTTCCTTAAAATCTGAGATTTAGAAAAACAATTTACAAGAAAAAAAAATTCATTGTCATTGCTGTATTGATGTACATAGCAATAATTACTGTTCGTTGTAACAGAAGATAGAGCCAATTAAAAGGGTATTATTTAAATTTTATTAAATGCTGTGTTTCCTTTTCCATGTAATCTATTATACTTCTATTAAAATCCAAATAAGCTTTTTTGCAATGGGCTTGCTGCAAGAACACAGGTACAGTGAAAAGCACAACTAAATCAAAGCCAACATGAGAAAGGAAAAGACCTCGCACTTGTTAGGCAAGGGCTTATGCCACTGAGCTATATGCCATGCTCCTACATTTTTTAACCAACTACGAAGTCGGAATTTTTGACTTCAGCCCGTACACAGGCTCCGCATGTGAGTGGGACTGCCTGGGGCCCTCTCGACCCTCATTCCAACGAGCCTGCAGGCCCAGAGAGTGAGTGGGCCCACCCAGGCCTGCCAGATCCTCATTCCAGCCCGCGACCAAGCCAGGCGCCCTGGTGTGGAGCCCTCAGGCAGAACTCTCTTCAGAGAGACTAGAGCGAAGAACCCCCAGCTGAGCCAGGAGCAGAACATCTTGCCAGCGTGGCGCACGGGATTCACTTCCAAGGACTGCACAGAGGACAAGTGGAGTACAAAAGCAAATCTGAGCCACACCCACCTGGATGAGTTTAAACTTGGTAGACCCTGACCCGGTGCTCAAGTAATAGCTCTACCAAAGCGCTACACCAAAGGTCAGAAGACAGTCGTGGCGCCCGTCTGTAATCCCAGTGCTTCGGAGACTGAAAACAGGAGAATCACAACAAGTCTGATCTATGTAGTAGGGCCCTGCAGACCCTGTCCCAAGTTCAGAAAATAAATAAATAAATAAATAAATAAATAAATAAATAAATAAATAAATGAAATGCTAATAGAAAATATATTTTATCCTCAATTCCAGTTTTTTTTAAAAATGTGGGTACAAAAAGAAAATATAATAAAATCAAATATGAGAGAATTTATTTAATAGAATACCAAAAATATTGTATTATTATTTAGTGAAATCCCACCTTCATAAATTACTGTCTCCAATAAAAACTTTAAAAGAAAGGAAACTTGTAATGCAATATGATGGTACTTTATCTCCCTATATAAGATATTATAAAATAATGAATGGAGAAATACTTTTAGTAAAATAGTAGCATTAAAGAAAATGGTATGAAAATATTAACAAATAAAAGTGTTGTAGAAATTAAAAATGTTCTCTTATAAATCTCATGATAACATTTCTCATTTCATTTTAATGAGAACATAATAATTTAATTTATTTTAATGAAATGTTAGAGAATAAATTAAGCAAAATCAGTTTCATAATGAGTGAATTTAGTGTGGAACACATAGAACATTGTGATGAATTGCTAAAAGCTTTGCAAGTAATTGTTGAAATTACTGAATAATAGGTCTAAATTTCGGTTTGAAACTAGAGATATTACAATGAATAAAAGCAACCAATAAAAGTTTTCTTCCTCATCATAAAAGAACACCTGGATTTCATTCAATATATTTTACTTGCTTTTACATGATGTTCTCTCAGCCTTCTTGAATCTTGAGCTCAACCACTTTGACTCAGACACCCTGATCCTTCTACTCGGCCTCATCAGATGCTACTGACCATGTATCAATAATGAAAATATTGCAGAAAATTCAAACAAGCTGTCATAACTCTTGGTTAGAAAGCATTTCTAAATAAAAGAAAATGAGAACAAAAGGAAAGAAAAAGCAGCACAGGACTCAAGTGTCCTGTTCATTGTGTTCCAGCTGTGGGCCATAAGACAGGATGCATCTTCCATCAAGCACAAGATGTTCAGTTTTCCTCTTCAGTAGAATACCATAAAGTAAGAACAAGTACAAAAGTTCACAAGGAACAAAAACAAGGGTACAAAACTCATCTTCAATATAGCCAAAATGATGTTGTAAACCAACTCAAAGAAGTGAAGAAAGAATAGATTTTGGCTATCATGTATTTCTTTACAGGATTTATCTATCATTTAAATTTAAACAGAAACATCTAAAATTTTTATAATTACGTATCTTATAAAAAAGGATGTGTGCCTGATTTTTGCCTGCTAAGTGTATGAAAAATATTCTGATGTACCTATCTTACTCTTAGGAGCAGATTTCTAATGATTTAGCAAATATTTTGAATGATCTGGACAGCTTATAATCACAGAAACCTCAGATACTCTTTTCAATCGTTTGCATTCCTTGAGCTCTGGTCATTGTGCTCATGGTAGAACAGCCACATACCACAACCATACAAAAACCTGAGTGCATTTTCAGGCCCACTGGATTGGGACATGATGTAGAAAATGGTGGATGTAAGTGTAAATTCTTTGTTAATTCACAACAAATGAATAAAATAAATAAAAGCTTCCTGTAATTGTTGCACATCTAACACATACCATTTTATCTCTGGTTTCCATTCTTAATACATCCTTATCTTCCCGCTCTTAACTCACTTTTTTATGTATTTAGTACAAGGTCTACAGGGCCTCACCATGTAGATCAGACTCATGGTGATCCTTCTGTTTCCAGCCTCCCAAGCACTGGATTACAGGAGCACGCCACCATGTCCAGTCTCAATGACCATCTCAGTGTGCCCCTTGTGGCGGGGCTGGCACAGCACCCTGGGGGATCAAACCCTGGTCCCTACATCTGCTTAAATAGGTGCTTTAGTCCACTAAGCTATCTGACCAACCCCTTAACTCCCTTTTGATCATATAAAAGTTCATTCTATTTCTCAGTTAAAACAACTCACTGTCTCTGAGGTCATTAATCCATTTATATTAATTCAAATAAATTAACTAGGAAGTTATCAATTATTACCTCCATTCTAAATTATTTCCTTCTCTAATCTCTGGTATTTTTTCTGTTCTCTTTGTAAGATATACACTATGTAGTATGTTCTGTAAGCAATGCTGTTTTACATTCTTAAACTCAAGCTTCTTTTTCTTTGTGCTCCCTGAGTAATCAAAACTAAAGTAACAATTTTCAAATATCATTTTTTGAAAGGAACTGGGGATTGAACTCAGGCCCTTGCAGTTGTCAAGCAAGCACTTATTCTACTGAGCTATTTCCCTGGCTCCCTCAAACATCTTTCTACAAATAGCTTTCAAATACTTTAAGACCTTCTCCTTAAAACTATCTCTTAAATGTATAGATTAATATTTTAAGCTTGTGTCAGAGAGAAACATGTCCAAAATTTTACATGAGTTTCTTGGAGATCACATACTGTTCAATAAGCAAGAATCATTATGTTTTCATTTTTCTTTTTCATAAAAGTGGAGTATTGACCCTAATGTTTTCCAATTATATCAAATTGAATAATAAATGTCCCTATCAAAACTTTGTTACAGATTTTATTGTAACTGTCCCATATCACAAGTAACAAAATATTAATTCATTACACTCTCTTTCACTGAATGGACTAAGTATATAGCATCAATTTAAACCAAATGAATGAATGATCTTGGGAGGAAATATTTTTCCTGCATGAGTGTCAGTACTAATAAGTTAATATCAGTTAAAGAAAATAATTAGGAAATAGCGTAAATATTCTAAAACACTTCCAAGTGATAAAGTGAATATTGCACGTGTAAAGTGCTCTGCAACCTATGCTTTTCTTTGCTAACAATTGGGAAGATTTGTATGACCATTAATGGACCATCAAACTAGTAAAATATAAAATGTAATGCATGAAATTAGAATGAAATACAATCATTATAAGAAACAATATTATATCAATATCAAATACATTAAGAAATATGAAAGAAAAGTAGGTATAACAGGTGCACATTTTACATATATAGAAAATACATTCATATACTAAACTCTAAATATTTTATTATATAGGTCAAATTTTGACAAATATATCTATAAAGTGACAAGCAAAACACATTTCTGGCATTATGATAAGGAGCAAAATTTGAGTTTTGTTTATATAGGGTAGATTTTTGTGATTTATA
>PVKA01030396.1:0-27350 GCA_004027165.1 Ctenomys sociabilis
GCCCACGTGGCACTCCGGGGTTGGACGCCCACTGGTTCAAAAGCCATGAGCGGGCTTCCCCTGGAGAGACTAGGAGCAGGTAGAGAGCAGTGAGACTAGAAGGAGGAAGCAAGAAAGCTAGCTAGCAGGAGAAGTAGTATTGTATAGGGGTCCTGAATAAACCGTGGAAAGAAGAGCTGGTTGTCGCGTCTTCCTTGCCAGCCGAGGTTGCGCGCAACACCCTCCCACAAAAATATTCAGGGTGTTTATAATATTTAGTGAATTCCAGATATTGGCTAAACATTTTGTTGTCCATGATCCCATTTATTACTTTCAATAAATCAACCAATAAATCATTGGTATTTCATTTTATAGATAAAAATACAGGTTCAAGAGTATAAGAAACTGAATTAACCAGTAGCCTGGTACTAGAATATAGGTTTTATAAATAAGGAGACCTTTTTCAGAATAGTGTTCTATGCCCAACTCCTAGAAGAGTACCTGGTGCCAAAAGCATAGCTAACTAAATAAGTTTCTAGGAATTACAAATCAATGGAGAAGTCTAGAAATCCATGATTACATTAGATTTCAAGTCTTGTTTTCATAACTCCTGTTATTATATGTTCAGTGTATGGCTGTAGAATAGACTGATGAATTTATGGGAAAATGAGTAGAAAAGAGAGATGATGAGACAGAAAATATGGAGCAGGCAGAAAACAGGCAGACCGAATCTTATTTTCCCATTCTGTAAGGATAATTCTATGACATTAACAAACTATAAAAGGAATGAATCCTACAGATAACTAAATGAAAGACACAACATTTCTCTGACGAGTCTCCCCATAAAGGCAATTCATGCATTTTTATGTCTGTGAGAGTCAAACTCTAAATTCCACCCTGCTTATAGAACACATAGGGCTCAATGTTTTGAAAGACAATTGGAACATTACTGAGCAACCCTTTACTACAATTTTTTTTCATTTGCATCTTAGTAATAGCTAACACATAAAAATATAGGATTTTAGACATGAATATAGGATTTTCATCACTTACTCAATTTATGTTCTTGAATAGGGACATGGTCATTAGTCAATTTAAAAATGGATTTTGGTTTTTGTAAAGTTTAGTTCTTGACTTAAGGCACTTTTTACATTAACATTACTAGTCAGAGATGATTCATTTCTACATATTTTAAGTGCTGTTTCATAATTTCAATCTTAAACACATTTGAAACACTGACTAACACATTTCTGCTATATGTCTTTGGCCAAGGTCTTTAACATCTAATAGTAAAATTCTTTAAGAATAAAATGAGGGGTAGGGAAATGGCTCCATGGAATGAGCTCTTTCCTGGCAAGTGCAAGGGCCTGAGTTCACCAAAAAAAAAAAAAAAAAAAAAGAGACTCTGGGTTAACCTCCAGCACCAAAGCTTTTGGCATTGGTGTACGTTCATTTGTTTCTGTTCTGGGGACTGAACCCAGGGCTGCTCTGCCACTGAAGCACTGCCCAGCCCTTTTCAACTTGTTACTTATCTGATGAAATTTCAGGAGGTGGGACTTGAATTTAGAGTCCTCCTGCCTCAGTGCTGTGATTACAGGTATGTGTCACCCTGATAAGGTCAAAAATTTTATTTATAAGCACTTCCCTGGAAAACACAAGGTCCTGAGTTTAATCCCCAGTTCAGCAAAAATAAATAAATAAAATAAAATAAAATAAAATGAGACATCTCTGTCTAATTAGTTGTATGGCACAATGAGAAAATATGCATACTCCCTGACATAAGGTGCTCCATTAAAATGTACATATTTCCTTGTTAAGAAACAAAGATAAGTTCTCTTAAATTCTAATGACTAAAATTTCTCCATATGAACATTGTCTCAAATTGAAACTTTAAGATAAAGAAATGAGAGTAAATATAAAAGCATTCTATGCTATCGTTAACCTGGAAGACTCCAAGATATAGAGCCATAGGTCTTAATTATCCAAAATAAATCTATCTATCTACCTATCTATCTACCTATCTATCTATGAATAAACGAAATTGGATTTTTCTATGATAAATACACTCCTATATCAGTAACTAAATTTTACTGAGTTAATAAATTTTCTCTTAAAATAAAATAGTATGATGGTAATGATATATCAAAAATATATCAATTATCAACACTTTCAATATACACTATATTGTAATTATTAACCAACATAGGAACTTAATAATCATGCGAAGAACATACTATATGAAATAAGGTACTAGTTCAGCTTCAAATTTGAACTCTTTGAAGAATGTTTCTTTATCATTAGTTATCAAGCACAATTTATGAGAAGATTATGATTCATCCATGTCTGGTATCATTAACTGCTTGCTTATGCCTCAGGTTTTCATAGTATATGAAGTTCTATGTGGGGCGTGTGTGTGTGTGTGTATATGTGTGTGTATGTGCGTGTGTGTGCATGTGTGTGTGTGTGTGCGTGTGTGTATGAGAATTTTTGGTGCTTGACAGACTTAAATATAAATCTCTGCTATGAACAAGCTAAATATCAAGTCATTTCAACTTAGTTTCCTTATTTCTAAAACGGAAATAGAAAACTGGTTCAGAACTTCTGTGAAAATAAAAATTGAGACAAATCACATAATGAGTTTGACTAGTGCCTCAAGTACTAAATAAATCCTTAAGCATTTTAGAATTTTATTTTCCTTCCTATCATCTACATTTTCCATAGAAGATTATATATGTGCAACTAGTTTCAGCAAATGGACCTGGGAAATGAAAAGGTGCAGTTCTTTACTAAATCAGAGCCAACTCTACAAACACCGGGGCAAGAAATTACAAATCCATAAATACAGTAGTTTTAAGGAGCATACCATAGCCCACTGTAGAAAGACCCAAGTGTTTCATTCTATTTTTCACAAGTTCAGCAAGCTCTTGTCTTTCTGACCTCCTGTAGAGGTTCAGTCGCTGCTGGGTTATTTTTTCAGCTGTTTTACCAGAGTGTTTTGGACCTTTCCGGCTCAGTCTTCGGGCCCACTGCATGCTCTTCCTCCGCAGCAACGGGTGATCGGACTGGTCGCTGGAGGTCGAGTTGCGGTGGTTGCTGCGGAGGTGCCCTTGCTCTTTGGAGTCTTTTGTATCTTCCCACTCTTCCACACTGATAGATATTTGAGACTTTAAAGAGAATAGATATTCATAATCAGGTATTTTAGGCATGATTTTAGCTGGGAGCTGAAATAATATTCTTCTGCAAAATCCCATCATCACAGCGCATCTCCTTGGGAGTGTTTCCATAGAAAGAGCAAAAGCATAATCTTCAATTCTAAGCATCCACCACTAAAAATATTATAGAATTTACACTAACTGAACTTATATACAAACCAAACTCAACGTTTGCATCTTTCTTTGGAAGTGTTTATGAAACTATTTATTTTTTTTAGGTATAAGAATTTAAAAAATAAATGTCTACCGGCACAGATGTTTGAAACACAGAAGAGTAGACATTTTATGACTCCATCCAAATAAAGCCCATGCTATTCTTTTGTAAATATACCATATTTTTCATGCAAATTAAACATCTATTGTCAAAAATATTAGTTATATAATTAATGATATTTTAAAGACTTTAGATTGTTGATCTTTCTAAATATGACACTGGAAAGTACTTTATAATTCATAAGTACTTTATGATTCATAAGTCTCTCATGGCTCAGAAGAAAGTAAAAAAGCATTTTAATTCATGCATTCATAATATACCACATAAAATGCTTTTCACATTAAGATATTAAAATGTATTTCAAGAACTATTGAAAATTAAAAGGTGTTGTAAAAATTAATGCTTCACAAATACGCTGTAGAATCACAACTAAATTTAAACCAGGCTATTCTCCATAGCACAGGGAATCAAGGAACACTCTCACAAAGTCAGTTCTGACTAAGGTTTGCAGGAATCTAATCTTTGCAAGAAGATTCTCTCCTCTGATTAGAAGCTCTTCTCAAGTAAGTTTGTTGATTCAATAACATTGCTTTTCTTACCAGGAAGTCATATGAAATGCAACACCCATCAGAGCAGAAAGTCTTACTTTCTAAATCATGCACATGCAAAGAAACAACTTTCTAAATTCTGTTGTTCACTTAAGGGCAGCAATCATTGCTCTGCTAATCACTTCCCTTGTATGAATGGAAGCTTGAACTTCAGCTGTAACATGCATGTACTGCTGGCTTTCAAAATAATAGAATATGAATTACCAATTTATGTAAGGTCAGGAAGTAGATCCAATAAAATCCTTTAAACATGAATATAAATTATGGAGGCTCAGTCAATACTTTATATACATCTCTCAGTATCATGCTACAGTTACTGTACACTTAATTTCAACCAAAGATTCTTTTTTCTTTTGACTACTGTATGAAATTGACCTCTAAATTAATTTATCCAATTTCCACATCTCCATGATAAGTGATTATTTGATTTTTACAAATTAGAAATTATAGTTTACCTATCAGAACTTGTTATAGGAGCAAGAAATTTTAAACACCATGACCTTCCTAGGTCTTAAATTATTCTGTCCTCCCTTACTTGATAATGTATTAAAATTTTTCTTCTCTGGTAGTAAAGGGTAAACTGTTGAGCAATAGCTACTATCAAGAAAGAGTAGCATCTTTGTTCAATAATTTAACAGTATTTGTAGTAGAAATGGAAATGTATGAATTGAATAATTTCATTCATGTTCACTTGCATTTGTACAATTAAATTATAATATTAATTTTATTAAAGGTAATCTCTGCCATTATCTATACTCATAAGTAACAAAAAGTTTGATGTCTTACAAATGTATAAAAAATAGTAGTAATGCATCAAGACCAAAACCATAGATATTAAATTCATATAATGTGACCTACAATTCAAATGTTGGAATATGCAGATAATACATATTTAGGGATAAAAGTAGTTTTACTTCTCTTTCATGCAAAGTTTGAAAAAATTTTCCTTTCTAAATGCTCCCCTGGTCATATAAATCAAGTGTTACGCAAAGTACACAGATAAAACACAACCCAAAGTTAACGTAAATATTAGTGAGTTATACTGAATGCAGTATTCATCATTATTTTGAAATCTTTAGATAAAGAAATATAATTTTCTACATGTAAAAGTCATAAAAACTCAAAAGTCCTTTTTCAATTTCGCAAAATAAATAACAACCTTATGTAAACAGATGTTAGCTGTTGAAAAAGAATGAAAAGAATTTGGGAATTCCTTTTATGAAATCTAAAGGTAAACTTCATAAATTTCTCTTGCTTAGAATTTGCCTTCTGATCTCCATGCTTCTACAATCACATAATGAAAAGTAAATTGAATTTTTGTATTTTAAGATGTATAAATTTAATGCTAAATGTTTCCCTGTTTTGTTTCCACAACAAAAATGCATAACACTCTTTAAATGATCATGGTAATCCTCACTTTCTAATATATTACAGTCTTAAAGATATATATGCATATATACATAATTATATATTATATATAAGCTATATATATATATTTAACTTTCACATATAATAATAATAATAATACATAAAAGAAAGTGTTGTTAGGGCTGAGGTGGTAGCCCAGTGGATCAGGATCTGCCTGGCAAGGGCAAGGATGTGAATTTGATTTCTGATACCAAAAAAAAAAAAGTTATTATTCATCACATGCTGAATATGAATGAATGCATTTGAAAGGGGTCCATTTATAATTTTAATTGCTGGATATGATTTGCGTTCTGGGTTTAACTCCACTGCGTTATGATCTAATAGAAAGAGAACATTATGAGGATTAGACTGCTTTCCCGACCTCAGCATCTTTTCTTGAACTGAGCATCAAAATGGGCAAATAGCGTGTTGGCAACTGTTTAGCCCTTCATTTAAAAATTTCTTTTTGGACTTGAAAGCTTTTTATTTTTAAGTGTATAACTTAAATTTTCCAAGATTATTTCTATTTGCCTAGCTGGATAAAATCATTATTGTATTCTTCTTCTTCCGAGTTGTTCTGAGGACAGCAAAGAGGTAATGCATGCATGACATGGTGCCTGACTTTGAAACGTACAGTAGGTGGTGTTCAATAGTGTTGCTTGTGACTGTTCATGGAAGAATGATACAGGGAAGAAAATAGAAGACTAATAATGAAAGGAAGTAAAAGTGAAAAGCGAATATTAAAAATAGAATTAATGACGCATTTTGGCAGAATTTTCTCTGTCACTGATGATATTTCAAATGAAATCAGAGTAATATAAACAAATTCTTGGGAATATACTTTTCATTTTATTTATATATTTATTTTTATTTGTTTTATGTATTTGGTACAGGGTCTCACTACGCAGCTGGGACTGATAGTGGTCCTCCTGTTTTCAGCCTCCCCAGCCCTGGGATTACAGGCGTGCGCCACCAAGTCCTCTCTCAGTGGCTGGTTCAGCAGACCCAGAGGGTGGGGCCGGTGCGGCATGTGGTGCCAGGTTTGGGATCCCCCCCTTTGCTTGTTTAAGCAGGTGCTTAGTCTCCTGAGCTATTTTTCCAGCCCAATCTTTTCCTTAAAGTTCAATTTATCCGCATGAGACAAAATGTACTTAAGGTTGGAGAGACAGCTCGACAGCCTAAGAGCCTGCATGGCAAGCTCCAGGACCTGGGGTAGAGCCTGGGTATCACATGCCATGCCAGCCGAGCTGCAGAGCAAGACCCTATAACAAATGAATAAATAAATAAAAGATGTTTGAAAAGTATTTAATGGAGATGTTTATTATTCTGCATTTTTTCCCTGAAATATCCTCTATTTCTATGAATACTTAGAAGACCTAGACTGAATTTTCAAAATGTTTGTCATAAGTACGATATAATCATTAATTTGAAGAATCAAAATGTATGATATTTATGATAATGAAAGCAATATATTTATATATTTTTATGAAATGTTTCTAGGAATATATATAAATGCATACATATTTGGAGAAAATGCATAAATATTATTGTTTAATTGAGAAAGGAAACTATTCAAAAATTTTATTACTTGAATTCAGCAGAGTAATCCAATGTAGCCCAGTAGTCTATAATAGTAGTGGGTTCATGTACCTACAATACATGAATGGCAATGGAATACACGTCTCTGACAAAAGTAAACAAAAAAGGAGATATAAATAGACCACTTTGTAGTGGAATATATATATATATATATATATATATATATATATATATATATATATATATATATATATATCTGTATACACAAAATGTCATAAATATACAGCTCCTTTCTCTTAGTCCAATGACAAGAAGGTTTTAAACTAATAGTGTTTAGACAAGATATCATGTCTGCATCTTGTACTAGTAATTACTACAAAGACAACAATATGCAATGTATTAATTATTGTAACTGTCCTACTAACCTGTTTTGAAACTATCTCCTTGCTACTTCTTTCTCAACAAAATTATTGAAATATAAAAAATAAAATAAATGCTACATATTTAAATACTGATACTTTGAAATGGCACAAACTTTCCAATTATTTATTAAACTTAATACAATTCAAAGAGGGTTGAAAATATCTTTCTTGCAAAAATGAGAGCTAGATCTTTTTAAATAATCAAATAGTACTTGTACTCACCTGCACATACCAGGTAAAAGGATTCTATTCAATTTTCATTTTTTTTTTAATTTATATTATTCATGACACAGGTTACTGCACAATGTATGGGAGAAAGTGGTATTTTAAAATAAATCAATTCACCAACCAGTTTAAAGGGATTTTATATTATGCATTGAGGACTCTCTTAACAACAGCTTTATAGGTACCATAAAACTTTATTTAATGTGATGCCATTGGATTTATGATTGAAAACATTCCGAAGTATTTGTAAGGAAAAAATCACAGAAAATAAAGTCCCTACAGATGTACTACATTAACATTTCATTAAAAATACTGTAGTTTCTATTAGGAAGTTAAATGATAAGAATATTTGAAGTAGGGCTGGGGAAATGGCTCAGTAGAATAAGCACTATCCTGGCAAGTACAAGGGCCTGAGTTCAGTCCCTGGTTCTGAAAAAAAAAAAAAAAAAAGTATATATATATATATATATATATATATATACTCATATACATATATAATATATATATTATTTATATATTTATTTATAATGTGATGGAGGGAGATGTAAGAGAGAAGAGAGTGGGATGGAAAAGATTAAGAGACTATATTTACATGTATCAGCCTCCATCATCAATGCAATCCATATGGACTACAAATAAATCCTATAGTAATAAAACAAAAAAAGGATATTGGACTGATTATCTAAATTTAAAGGTACATGTACCATGATTACTGGTTCTTTCTACACTGGAATTTTTTATTGTAAAACTTAATCAAAACCTAGTTCATTCTATGATACCAAAACATTATGAAAACAGTTTGCAAAGTATTAATTTATCAAATCCATCTTGTCAAGGTATCTTAAAACTGTCTCATTGATATTTGTATTTCAATAAAACAAAAATTAAAAAAAAAAAAAAACCTAGTTCAGCAAGGGCCAGCCAAATAGCTCAGTGGATTAAACTGCCTGTAAGCAGGCCCAAGAGCCGGGGGGAGGGGTTGATCATCAGGCCGGCCATGCTGGCCCCGCCCCAAGGGAATGCTAAAAAGGCACTTGAGACTGGGCGTGGTGGAGCGTGCCTATAATCCGAGCTCTTGAGAGGCTGTAACCAGGTGGATCACTATGAGTCTGAACCAGTAGTGAGACCCTGAACACTCTGTAGACCATTCCCTAAAATACAAAAAAAAAAAAACCTTGTTCATCAATCCTAGAAGCTCAGTTTAACATATTTATGTGACTTATAATCTAAGCCAAGACAGAAAACTTCAAGTTACACTCTATTAAAATGCATTTCATATTTTATAATTTTATTTTGTTGTAGTGTTTATGCTTGCCAATTTCCTATGGTAGATAGCTTTATTACTAATATTGAGGAGATGTCTGTTCAAGAAAATAATAAAATAATAACTGGGATCTCATCCTGTTGAAAAGCTTCTGTGTAACAAAATAAATCACCAACAAAGTGAAAAGACAACTCATATGTTGAGAATACTTTTAGCCAGATATCCTTCAAACAAAGAAGTCATATCTAGAACATATGAAGAATAGAAAAGAGCAGACTTTCCAAATTCGAAGAGTGAATCTGAAAACATCATCTGAGATAGACATACACTATTCAGATGAAGAAATATAAATGGAAAATAAATATATGGGAAAATGTTCAGCACTGGTCATTTCAAAAACACAAATTTAGGGCCAGCGAGGTAGCTCAGCAGACTCAGCACTGCTTTGGCAAGCACAGGGACTTAGGTTGGACTCCTGGTACCAAATGCCACACTCGCCCCACCCCAGGACTAGAGAGCCAGTCTGGGTGTGGTGGTGCATGCCAATAACCGTAGTGCTGGGAAAGCTAAAAGCAGCAGGATCACTTTGAGTGCTAGGTGTGCATTGAGACCCCATACAAAAAAAGAAAAAGAAAAAGAAAGAAAGAAAGAAAAAAAAGAGAGAAAAGAAAAGAAAACACAAAATTAAAACAATACTAGGATTGCATCTCACCCCAAAAAGAATAGCTGTCATCAAGAAGTCAGCCAATAATAAATGCTGAATGGGCTGTAGGGTAAAAGGAGCGCTTCTGCACTGTTGGTGGAACTGCATGCTAGCACAGCCACTGTGGAGAGCAATGTGGAGAGTCCTCTGAAAACCAGGATTAGGTGCCTGATATGACCCAGTGATTCCCTTCTGGATGTCATCTCAGAAGAAAAAAAAATATCTTCACCACAGCGATACTTGTGCACCCATGTTTTCAACAGCAGTTTGTAATAAATGCCCTCCTACCAAAGAAACAAAAACAATTAAAAAAAAAACTATTACTGAGAAAGATAATTTTGAAGCATTTCTATGTGAATGAATAAAAAAAAAAAACTATTACTGAGTCATAAAAAAGATAATTTTGAGGCATTTCTAGGTAAATGAATGCAACCTGAGACCACACTTTTAAGTGTGGACTCACGTGTGTAAAAAAATCACTTTATCTTCCTGGTGTGTGAAACTGAAAGAGAAAGTAAGGAGCAAAATGTACAATTAAGATTTTCAAATTGGAAAAAATTCTTCAAAAGGAAAGAAGAATTAGGGTTGGGAAGGGAGAAAGAAAAGAAGGGAAAAATATCATTAAAAAAATAAAGTAGAAGCAAAGCTTTGTAAATAGGGAGGGTGGAATGGGTTCAACGCCCCAAAAGGGGTTCAGAAAAAGAGAAATCAAAATGTATTTTGTACAATTACAAATACCCTATGACGAATATGATTATCATGCATATCTGAACTTTACCAATCAACCTAATTATATAAAAATGCATTTCCACTCTATAACCTGTTAGGTACCTTTCAGTTCTATACCTCTAAAAGAATAAAGTTTATTTATGGAAAATGTAACCTTCATCAACTCACCCCTCTAGTTCTATAACTTTAAATACCAAGGTGTTAATTTATACTCAATTTCAGCACAGAGAACCTAAAACCCGATAGAGTAGCCATTACTGTCAGAGAGGCTGTGATTCTGATGACCCTGATGTGAGAATCCCTAGCGGAGGAGGCTCACACACGTGAAAACAGGGAGGGGCTGCCTTGAACTATGCACAGAACCAAATAGCAGCTGCAGCAAAAACAGAAACAACAAAACATATTCACTACAGGAAATGGAAATATGGAGGGGCGCCATCCCACTTGGAAATGCTGACCTTGCTCAAAGAATTTACAACGCAAAATGACAAAAGGGAGATGAGTGTACCTCTGTCTCCACAATGTCAGTTGATTATGACAATGACTGACAGAAGTGCCTCCCAATGTGTGCTGCATGAAAGCCTTCAGAATACTGCATGATTCAGGTTCAGACATCAATTTTGAGCCATGTCCTGGGTTCTATCCTTGGTACCAGGAAAATGTCAGTTGACTGAAAAACCCCCACCAATGTTAAAGAAAATATTTCTGTTTGAGGTTGCACTAAAGTTAGGGTACCGTATATAATTTGGGGGGTGCTTTTGAACTATAGAGGATCAATATATATATGCATATATATGCCACATTTTTATTAGCTTTTTAAATATTTTTTAGGAAAGGGTCTGCAGGGTGCTCAGGGTCTCACTACTAGATCATACCCAATCGTACACCTGTTTACAGCCTTCCAAGAGGCGTGCTACACCATGCCTAGTCTCCATTGCCATCTCAGCATGCCCCAGGGATGGGGCTGGCATGGAAGGATCAGGGATCAAACCCGGGCCCCCGGACCTGTTTGCAGGTGCTTTAATCCACTGAGCTATTTGGTCAGCATTCTCGTTTTCCTTGTCTAAAATAATTACTTGCCTAAGTGTGCAGGGAGCAAGGTTCTATCCATGGCACCACATGGTGCACCAGCTCCACCCCCAGGCCAGGCTGAGCCAGCCACAAAAAATAAATAAAATAAAATAAAATAAAATAATAGCTTGCCCAAATCTCTTATTGCCATAACGGTCATTGTTTCTAAAATATCTCATAAAGTTCTGGTCTAGTGAAATTTACATTAAAAAGCTAATCTTAGATACTGACATTCAATTTAACAAAATAGAATAAATGGACTTTTTGTCTATGGTTAAATCTTTCAAGGATGGAAAGATGACCAATCATGTCTTAGGCCACAAAAACAAGTTTGGGCAGATCACCTTGCTAGAATAAACGTGAAAAGCATGTCCCTTTGGCACATTACTCATGCCAGGGGCTTCTTGTCAGCTGCCACAGTGATGGAATGGCCAGGCTTGTCATGTACTCTTTGGATACCTGGAGAGCCTCTGGATCAATCTAGTGTGACAGTACAAGGAAGACAGTGTGACCGCTGAAGCGGAGGACATCTGTAGAACAGCTGCTTTTTATCCCTTATACCAAGATCATCACAAATTGGTCGAACATCAGAGAAACATTCACCCCATGATACTCTGGATGATGATAGGTTTCATTTGCACATTTATAAAGACTAGGAGGCTATTTTCTTATGGCCTGGATATTTTGTCCAGCCAACATCACTAAACAGATTGCCATCTGTGAGGTAAGATACCCTGCAAATCCCTGCTATGTATAGTTAAGCTCACATATGTCTCTTTATGTATTAAATCTATGACAAAAGCCTCATGAAGGCATGCTTTATCACCTTCAGATTTCCAGATGTCATTGATAGTGAGAAAGACATATATTTTTCCACTTCAAACTATTCAGTACTGGGCTCTCAGACAAAGTACTCAAAAGAGTTTCTGTCTGTCTACCAATGACACAGTATAAACTTTAATGTAATAGTTATACAATTTAAATAAACTTCCACTAAAATGAGATATATTTAAGTTAAACATTAGGAGGTAACTGTGACAAATTCTGGCACCACATTGAGTGTTTGGTTTCTGACAGCTTTCAAATCCCTTTACACCTACACCTGGAGAGTCTAATGAGATATTGCAAGAGTTCACTCATTTTATCTACTCCAAATGAATAGGAAAGCTAACAAAGGGCCAGCTAAATAGCTCAGCTGGTTAAGTGTCAGCAAGCAGGTGCAGGGCCCAAGGGTTAGATCCCCACTCCTGCTGTGTTGGCCCTGGCCCCTGGGCATGCTGAGATGACAACTGAGACTCGGTGTGGCAGTGCACGCCTGTAGTCCCAGCTGTTGGGAGGTTGTGAACAGGCAGATTACTAAGAGTCCAATCTAGTACTGAGACCCTGAACACCCTGCAGACCCTTCCCTAAAATACAGAAATAAATAATGAGAAACCTAACAATAACAAAAGCCAAGCCATTTGGCTTCTCTGTTCTGCTGAGCCATTTCTGGACACCTCCCCCAGTCTCAGCAAGCTGCTTGGTGCATAGACACATCATCCATCTCACCAGGAGAACCAAATTTTCAACTAGCCTTCTGCATAGCCTCTGGGGCAAGGTTATAGCTTTTCTTCTCTGAAGTTCATATTTTTAAACATTCTTTTGAAAAAAGCACGTGAGCCATGAGATATGGCTCTTAGTAGCTTACAATCTATGAGAAAACATAAAGCATATGTGTATAAATACATAAGTACTAAAGGCAAAAAGAGTTAAATGTTGCAGGTACTGAAAAAATTGGCACAAATATAATTGTACAAAGATAGAGTCTATATATGTTTAAGCGGAGTGGAAAAAAATGATCCCTTGTTGAGATAGATGCCTGTGATTGCATTCAGTAACTACTGAGCTACTGGAAAAGACATAATAAATAAATAATGAAAGAATAGACACAGTTTAGAAGTACCCAATTTCAACTTTTACATTTGCAGGTTAGAAGTAGTAAGTTGAAAATAATTAGAAATATAGAGAAGAATTGATTATCAGGGAGACACCATGGAAGAAGCATTTTTCACAAGATGGAATGTATAATAGCCATTATCAAATAGTTTTTACTGTAATTTTCTTCTTTCAAATAGCTATGCCACTAATAACATACTGGGCAATTTTTGTATAGATGATTGCTTTCAATGTTATACAGGATATTGGAAAAAAGTGAATTTTCTACATAGCAATTTGTAATACTTAAGGTTTAGTACGTGAGTATCTACAACTCTTGGAATCATCTTATTCAAATATGTACTTTAAATATTTAATGAAAATAAGTGAAATACTTCAAGGTTTGATATTGTTTGTCTTTACTTGTGCCACTAGCATTATTTTCAGCTGTGTTTCTTGCGAATTCAAATGATCTGTCTTCCTTTATTTTATAGAAGGGACAAATGTTACCTCTGAATGTAGAGCAATTCTTCGCTCCTTAAAATAGTAAGTTACTGACATGCTGCCATTAGCAAAATTATTATTGTACATTTATAGACTTTGTTTTGTGTTGTAAGACGTTTCTTTACTCATTTAATAATTTCAGATTGACTGCAGGGTTTCAAGACAATATGGATCAGATAGATCCACATCAAGATCTATCCCAGCCAAGATTTTTGATCTATAATGAAACTCTGAGAACGTCTTCCAGTATCAAATGATTCATTTTATGTCTAACATTCACTACTTATAAGGACACATTTGCTTTCTATCCAAAATTTTTTAAGGTACATATGCTTAGGTTTATAAGTATCAAACATATTTACATATGTATGTTAAGAATATTTTTACAAGCGTAAATAGCTTTAGTGTCTAAATTTAAATTATAAACTACCAAAATCAATACTGTACCAAGCTCAATATGCCCACAAAAATAGTCAAGTGCATTACAGAGTTAAAATCAGGATGGCACTGCCAGCTCTATTACATTTCCAGTATAATATTGTTTTATCAATTTCCAAAATTATACAAATGTGCAGACTAGCACAATAGTTTCAACTTGCATTTATGTGTGTATACGTGATGGACAATCCATGCATATTTGAATAGGCAAGAGGGATCATACTGCCATTTCCAGCTCATTATGTTTCAGACATGGGACCTAAACACAAGATTTATTTTTTTTTTTATTTTAGGGAAGGGTCTACAGGGTGTTCAGGTTCTCGCTATCATATCAGACTAATAGTGATCCGCCTGTTTAGAGCCTCTCAACATCTGGGATTACAGGCGTGTGCCACCATGCCCAGTCTCATTTGCCTTCTTAGCGCACCCCAGGGGCGGGGCCTGCACAGCAGGCTTGGGGATCGAAACTCCTGCCCTTGCGCCTGCTTGCAGGTGCCTTAATCTGTTGAGCTATTCGGCCGGCCCCTAAACATAAGATTTTGTAACCTTGATGTAATGGTTCTTACATGACTATAGCACCTCCCTTTACACACACACACACACACACAAACACAAATATATTCCTCTATCCTTTCTTGAGTTTGAGAATCAATGGATAAAGAGTCTGTAGAAAAAAAATTTAATTGGAAAATGGACAAAATAACACAAGATGGTAGGGATGAATACTCATTTTCTTAAAGAATCTGCCTAAAGTAGTAAGTTTGCATTTGCTCATAGGCAACTATCCGCTAAAGAAGCCCAAGGTAACTAAGATAAACTTAATAATATGTGTACATATATCAACTCCCCATAATGATTATAATCATTAAGAACTGCAAACTGTGGTATTAAAAACAGGCAAAAATCAAGAGGTTGAAAAATTTCCATTTATTTCTTACTTCGTAGATTCCACCAGCCACCTGACAAGCAGCTTTAAGTAAAAGTTTAATTTCCTTCCTGTGGCAGTGCCAGGGGCCACAGTGATCTGGCTACTGGTAAGGGTGTTACATGGGCAAAAAGCCGTGTCTATAGTATTAAATCAAATATGTAGAAATAAGATGCTTTTACATTATCTCCTCTTGATTACTGTGCCATTGGCATTCTTATTAAATTAAAATGATAGTAAGAAACCCTTTATTTGCATTGGCCATGCACATAATCAAAAATGGATACAGATAGAAAATATTAGAAAAATAATTGTAAAGTAAGGACAGAAAATCATTTGAGCAAATAAATTTTGTGAGATAAAGGATGAAAAAATCATCCATAAACTTTAATATATAACAAAGATGTTTCTCTAAACTAAGAATATTGACTTTAAAATTCAAGTGTATCACCATAAATTGCTGCCATTTTGTACGCACCAACAGGTCAGAGCTATGTTGAGCGTAACAACATAGAGTGTACTAATCATTCTCTCTCTTCCCCTTTCTCTCTCTCTCTCTTTCTCCAACTCTCAGGGTCCCACTGTGTAGCTCAGACTCATAGTGACCCTGCTGTTTTCAGCCTCCCCAGCGCTGGGATTACAGGTGTGCGCTGCCACCTGGTCTTGACGGCTGGCTCAGTTCAGTGTGTCTGAGGGTGGGGCTAGTGCAGTATGTGGTGCTGGGAATCGAATCCTGGTCCCTGCGCCTGCCTGAGCAGGAGCTTTGTCCTCTGAGCTATGTCCCCTCCACTTATTGTTACTCTCCTATAATCTTGGTTTGAAATTTTACGCCATTGTTTTAGTTTACTTCTTTTCTTCAAAAAATAAAATAAAGAGGGCTGGCCAAATAGCTCAGTGGATTAAAGCAATTGCAAGCAGGTACAGGAGCCTGAGATTCAATCCCTGGGCCTGCCATGCCAGCCCCAACCCCAGGGCTTGCTGAGCTGGCAATTGAGAATGGGCATAAACAAGGGGATCACTAAGAGTTAATCTAGCTGTGAGACCCTGAACATCCTGTAGACCCTTCCCTAAAATATAAATAAATAAATAAACAAACAAACAAAACATGAAAGAGGAGTGCTATTGTGGACACTGTTCCCAAAATTACTTGCCTTTAATTCTGAAAAATTCACTTCATGTTTTTCTTTTTTTTTCTCCAATTTGGGGAATCATAGCTTCCCCACTATCTGCTGTTCACTCTTCTACATGGTGAACATTGTCTGACTGCGCACATCACTGGGCACACTCCACACATTGCTGAAGGAAAGATTTAAACCCGTAACATCTTATGAAGGCGGTGCCACCTGGATAAGTGATTTGTGTCCAGACTCCAAGTAGAAGCACTGCTCATGAATAGCGAGGGCATAGAATAGTTTAAAATACATTAAGAAGCCTGAAATAGTACACATTCAACACACACTGAAGACTTCTCCACATGTGGCTAAAGCAACGAAAATGGGCATCGGTGTGGCATCACGCAGCAAGTCCTCCTCCAGATTGAATCTTTGCAGTATCATGTGTCAGGAAACACTGCTAATGTGGTTTCATTTATGGTATTAATATCTTTAAGAAACATCAATTATTTCTTAAATTTAGTTTATGTTAACTCTGAAATTTTCAAAGGTGGGTACATTTTATTTATATAGCACAACCGTATCTATACAAATAATGAATTTAATAAATTACCTAAAGCCTTGAATTTTAAACCTGCTTTGTTCATTATTCTGTATTTATTAAAAGAATTTATGTTTCATATACTGATAACCTGAAAAAAACTCCAGATTGGGAGACACACATCAACATGATTTAAAGACAAATGATAACATTAATTTGTAATCATTTCTGTAAATATACCGACTTTCAAAGAAAGTTTGTATAAGCACTTCAACATGATTTATTTCATTAATCTTTTTAAATATGAATAATAAATTCAATAGTAATTATTCTGTCCCTTTAATACCTTTAATTCAATAATGCATTATTGAAGGAAGGGAGACAAACAGAAAGTACTTACTTGTGATGCTATTTCTCGAGACTGACATAAAAGGAAGGGAAAAAGAAACACACAGAACAGCATTTAAACAATGACCCAAGAACACACACAAGACCATCAGTAACAAGGACAAAGCTCCACACGACCCTCCCTCAGGCTGCCCATCTGGCATGTGTATTTATTACTGAGACTGAAAGGCGGGTAAAAGCTAGATTCAATGTTTACCAAAGATTTACTTTCAGGATTTCTTTTCTGAAAACCATCTTTCTAAGTTTGATAGAAAAAGTCATGATAGTAAAAGATAATAAAATAAGTGATAGCTTATGAAGCTACTGCCTTTATAAAAAAGAATTGACATAATTATCTACATTCAATCATCATTACTAGTTCTAATATTTAGTATTAACACTCTGTGTTTACTGATTAATTAATATGTTGTATATACTTATAACATGAAAGACTCCAAATTAGGTTTACAGATAAAAATTAATTGAAGACAAATGCCAATATTAATTTGAAGTTGTTTTCCGAAATATCAGTATACTAACTTGAAGAGAAATTTTCTATAAGCACTTCAACATAATTTATTTCATTAATTTTCTTTCTAAAATATGAATACTAAATTCAATAATTAATAGCACTACTTTTAATTTGAGATATTATATTAAGATTGATGTTTTCACTCACATATAGAGTAAGTTAAAAGAAGTATTCTAAGTTTTCTTAATGCCTATAGCATCTAAAATTGGTAATTTTTAGATAATTGGTAATTTCCAATAAACTTATAACATTATAGTATTGATATATACCATTTTGAAAATCATGCTAATTCCATAACTCTATGAAATAGTCTATTAATTTTAAAATGTGAGTAAATAAACATTCAATGATGTTGGTGTAATGTAACTGAAGTGTAACTCATCATCTAGAAGTACTAAAAATATATGATAAAACCAAATATGACTATTCTAAAAATACAAGAAATGCAGAATAAACTTGATTTGGGACAAGTTGGAATGAAATAGCCCAGAATTCCCAATATAGTATTATGGAATAAATGAGAGAATAATATCAGAGAATAAACAGCTAGAATTTTAGAAATTATTTTTTATCTTTATTAAAATAATTTTAATACTTATCAAAATAAATATTAAGATTTGTGTAATGTATGCAGTTATTTAAATAATATATCTAAAATGCTCCTTTTTTATATTTTTAGTGATGGTCTACAGGGTCTACAGGGTCTCACCATGTAGATCAGACTCGTAGTGACTCTCCTGTTTTTCAGCCTCCCAAGAGCTGGGATTACAGGCATGTGCCACCACGCCCACTCTCATTCTCCACCCCAGCATGCCCTGGGGGGTGGGGCCAGCACAGCACACCTGGGATGGAACCCCAGCCACAGTGTTTTCCTAAGCAGGATCTTTAATCTGCTGAGCTATTTGGCTGGTCCTAACATGCTACTTTCTTTTTACAGTAGAGAGTTAATGATGGAGAGATGGTAAAATCAGCTATTATTTTGAAAACTACTGGATGTACTGATTAAAAGGCAACCAATAATCAGGATAATATATAACATTATAAAAATGTTAGTAATTTAATATGTTTTAAAATAATTTCTTTTCCTCCCCTAATAAAATTTTCAAGGATTATAGCATATGTCAGGCAAATGAAATTTTCAATACACTGGAAAATAAGAGGTAAATGAAGATTTACTTTTTCTTATAAAAAACTAGAGGTGTGTGTATTTATTCAATCAAACTTTTTCTGCTTTTCAAAGGACAACATTACATCTGAGAACATATGAGCTGATCTGTCATTTTATTGACTCCATTTTGTTTTCACTCTATTTTTAAATAATCAAAATGAATAGAATATTTCTAACTTCACATAAACCTCAGTATCTTTACTGGGTTAGGGTGTAGTTATTGTTCCCTTTATCTTTTGTGTATACTTTACTTGTTGTTTGCCAACCTGAACATTTACCTATAGAATTTTCAATGGTAAACTTTTGCATCTTGTAAGTCTAGGATTGATGGTTGATACTATTGATCATAGCTATAATTCTCTTATATTTACCACTTAATACGTAAAAGAAAGAAAACAGATATTTTATAGAATGCACACATTAGGAAATAGTTACTATAGAAATCAGTGTGCTGTTATTTTTATTATACCTGCCAGGAATATAAAAGTAGAATTCAGGCTAAACTGTAGCAGTGAATGTTAAATCTAGAATTATGTATATTTCCCTGCCTTTATATTTTGCTGGAGAAATACTTGATGGTCCTAAATTTTCATCTTCATTTGAGACTTAGTTTTTTAATAGTTAAGATATGAAATTTTAAGAATATGCTTGTCAAATCATGAATTGAATCAAGTATAGAAAAGAGAAGGTATTATATGTAAGATAGTTCATTTTCAATTTCCCAGTCCCAGTTTTTTTTTTTAATAAGCTCAAGATTTGAAGATTTGTGAGCATTTTACTTGAGAGATCTTTATCATGATAGGCAGAACATGAAAATATTAATTTAAATATGAAGTTAAATACTCTTTGATTATGAAGTAGATAGTCAGCTATCACTCTCCTAATGTCTGTAGTATCTGCAGACACAACACAGTCTTCTAATAATATTTAATGACCGGTATGAATATTGACTGAACAAGGGTAGAATTTACTATATTCAAATTTACTAAAACTAAGAGTATAAGAAAATTCCACATGGAAATATTTGTGTTCATCATTGATAAATAAATAGGAGTTAATATAAACTCAAAGTTTATGTCCCCAACCAAAAAAAAAAAAAAAATCATGTGTGATGCATGATGTAATGGAGTCTGCAAGTGAGGTTTTTCAGGGGTCATTAGGTTAAACGGTCACTGTACAAAAAGATCCTTGCCTGTCTCCTTCTGTCAGTGAAGATTCACTTAAAAGAATGACCTTTTAAGAATCAGCAGGCCTTACCAGACACATGATTACCTGCATTTTCCAGCTGTACTTCTGAGCCCCTACAACTACAAGAATTAAATTTCTGTTCTTTTTTTCTTTTTTTTTTTTTTTGGCAGAACCGGAGATTGAACTCAGGCCTTTGTGCTTGCCAGGCAAGTGCTTATTCTACTGAGCCATCTCCCTGGCCCCTAAATTTCTGTTCTTTATAAGTCATTTAGCATGTATAGTTTTATGATAGAAGTGCTAATAGATCAAGATGATGTTTAATTGCTTAGTTGTAAAATCTCTTCTCTTAACTTATAACCAAATAATGTTGGAATCTAATATTCTTAAAACTTAGGCATATCTGTCCAACTATCTTATATATTTAATTATCAGGTATAGCTCTGTAGTCAGTTACTTTTGATCTTCTCTGGCTGGATGGCTCTTTGTAGTATGAACCACATGAACCATATCCAAAGAAAAATTTGAACTCACCAAGAGAAATGACATGAAAACTCTACTTGCCACCCTAGAAGCAAAAGTGGAACCACCAAAAAAAAATTTTTTTAGAAAAATTACTTCCTGTTGACCACCATATCCACCTGTATAAATCCCAAACTATACATTTTCACAAGGAAGCCAAATCTATCTTATTATCTTTATATTTTCGATAAAACTCATTTTTTATATATAAATGTGTTGAGTTTTACCATGAAATAGTGCGATAATTATATGGATTCCTTAAAGTGTACAATTGACTTGTACTTCCCAGTTTTATTTAGCCATTATAATGTCATGGTTAACAAAAATTTCTTTTTCTTTTTCTGTATTTAGGACAGGGTCTACAAGGTCTCACTGTATAGATCAGACTTGTAGTGATTCTCCTGTTTTCAGCCTCCCAAGTGCTGGGATTACAGGGTGGGCCACCATGCCCAGTCTCAAGCACCCTCTCAGCCTGCCCTGTGGGCTGGGGCTGCATGGTAGGCCCAGATCAACCCCCAGCCACTGTGCTTTGCCTAAGCTTTAGTCTGCTGAGCTACCAGGCCAGGCACCAAAATTTCTTTGTGATTAATAATAAATGTGGTGTCTTAAGAAGAAAAAAAACTCAAAAAGATAAATCATCATATATATCAAATAATATTATAAAAGTATTTATAAGATAGTTTATTTATCTAAAACTGCTATTTCACAACAGAAGCTAATTTCAAAGATGATGTCATATGCAAAGGGTACAAAAGCAATGTGAAACACATGACATGAACAAATCAAAACATGAATATTTGTGAACAGCAGTCATTCTAATTTTCTCTTAAAATTATTGACAGTACCTCCAGAAGACGGGGCATTACTCTACCATTTTCTTCTTGGTTTAGAGTTGTTGTTTATAGAGGTTGAGAATTATTAATTGTTAATGATTCCTATTTGTTTTGTTTTCATCCAAATATTCATACAGTTGGTCAATAAATTAGAAGTGTAAGTTGTACTGAGAACTTTTCTTACATAGCAGAACTTCAAGACTATTTAGAATTTATTTGATGGTTGACAATGTTCTAAAAATGACCAAGGCTAAATCTATTCGACCAATGTCCACTAACTCTACTGTAGCCCTTTAACCATTAATACTTTGTAAAATTCTGACACAGTTTAATGGACAATTGAGAAGTTTCCAGTTTCTGGAAATTAATACTGTATATTCATTAGATGGCACTATTTTCACTTTCTGTGGCATCTTTCAGAAATCAGTCTGCAAGTTTATCTGAGTAAATCCCCAAACATGACTACCTCAATACTTCCCTACCTCAGATGTAGTAAGTTTCTGAGACTCAGTCCTGTAGATTCCGATGGGAACATCTCCAGTAGAAGAACACAGTTTCTGATAAAGCCTGGCGTAAGTGCGGATCCATAGGTCATCCTCAGTGATTTTCATCTGGAATTCATCATAATTTTTGCATTATAAATTTTTAAAAAATGAAAACCATGGACATCTTTCACTTCTTAAAGGCAGAATTTACTAATGTTCTGAAACTTCAAGAATAAGTACTTGTCCATGTATTCTTGCACTTTGCCTCAAATTATACTGGGAGCTCACCAATATTTAAGAGATTTAAATATTCAATTTAGGATAATATAGAATTATGTTCACCCATCATTAGACAATGGGACAATAGTAATTAGCTATAAAGCATTGTTTTAAAAATGGTGAAATTTAGACATGTAAAAACTGGATGCTGCTGGTGGTGTTCAGTGGACAGTTTACTGAGCATTAAAGGTATAAAAGATAGTCTAATACAAAGTTCCCCAATAACACTCATATTGAAAGAGATATATAGTAGAATGAACACAGGTAACTTGAATGCATTGTCATTTGTATAACTGCTAGCAAACCCTTCAGTACACCTGCACATAGTGTATGTTCATATAAAACAAAGGGGTTAAACTGGTCATGGCGGCACATGCCTGTAGTGCCAGCAACTTGGGATGCTGAGTCACGAAGGACACTTGGTCTTAGGAGTCAAAGGGCACCTTGGGACACACAGAAAAACAAAAAGCAGATGGATCAACCTCTGTAGGGAATGGTTTCCTGGTTATTATGTCACTCTAAATCAAAATCTGGCAGTTTCAAATTGACTAGGAAAAAAGACTACCTGGTCTGAGATTTGTACAAAATACTTATTTGCTACGATTATTGATTAGAATAATATATTTTCCTTGCAAAACTGTTCATCAATTGTAGAATCTCAGATTTTAGTTAGTTATACAAATATTGGGAAAAAAGTAGTATTGGTTATAGAAATAAAAACCAAAACTCATGGTAGATGCATTTTCAGGACCTTGTATCAGAACAATCTTCTACCCCAAAATTAGTAACTTACAGAACAGAGAAACCCTGATCCTGGGATTGTGTCCAGTCCCAACAGAAGTCTGGTGATAGAAATCATATAATCCTTCACAAATGACTGCAATGTAAGCAAATTATGGGTATCAAACATACAGAATTTCAAACACATTTATATACATGTGGAATCTATAGTATGGTTATAAATGTGTGAACATCTAAGTACTTTTTTAAAGGCTATTTTTACTTATATGCCATTAAGTTGTGGCAAGTGGGGCAATAAACATGTGTCTTGTCGATTATTAAGCATGTGTAATGAAACTGTTTATAAAGATATCTGGGAAACAAAGGTGAATTAGAAATATCTCAATATGCTTAAACTTTAGATGGACTTAAAAATACTTTGGATGATAAAAATACTTTAACCATTTTAGTAACAAAAACAAACTGAAATAAGAACAATAAAAGATAATTAAGAACAATAAAGTGAATTTCTGAAGGAAATTTTTCTTAGAATTAAATTATAAACTAGTTAGGGCCGGGGATATAGCACAGCAGCCCAGCACCTGCCACCAAACAGAAGGTCCCAAGTCTGACTTTCAGTACCCCCCAAGTAAATAATTAATTCTATACTCGTAAATATCTAAACTATTTTTATCAGTAATGATCACATATGTACTTTTCCCAAACTGTATGCTAAAAATGGAGTCTTTTAATTTTAAATCACCACATTAGCCTGGCATGACAAACTATCTTGCCTCCTAGACAATTTGAAAATAGAGCCTTCTATATAACAGACACAATTTGATCAGTACGAAATTACTGGAAGTATAACTTAAAAATCACTCCTAAGAGTACAAAAGCCATTAATAATCTTTCAAACAACCCCCTGAAAAGAAATTAATTTCTAGAGCTTAATACATTTTTAATCCCCTATTTAAATGTATTTTAAACAAGGCACACAAGTTGTAGCCAGCAAATTTTTAAATGAAACCAAATACACATAGGGGCTGTGGAGACAGCTTGAGAATAAACACCTGCCTGGCAAGTGCAAAGTCCTCAGTTCAATCACTGGTACCAGAAAAAAAAAAAAAAGAAACAAATATACTTCACTAATTTAAAATAACATAGAAAATTATAAACATTTCATATTGTAAGGTTTTTCAGTTCTATGTTTGCACACACAGACACTCAGGTATGTGTTAGATTGGAATAAAAAAATAGAATGCTTACTCTGTTATTATTCAAAAACCTTAAAAGCCACAGTTTTATCTTGTCATATCTGTAAGAGCTTAAAAAGCAACTAGTCACTATGTCCGCATTTCTACCATGACCTGTGAGGGGAAAATGATGACGAAGGAAAATGGTACATGGAGCACGGTTTTCTGACTTGATAGCAGAAGCTGGTGTGCGTGTGTGGTGACAGTGCTGGAGACGCGATTCTGCTCTGTGGAGTCCTCAGATAATGAGCCTGCAAACTTTAGGGACGTGGGAGTATTTGTTCTCCTTTGTTGTGTTTTCTCTGGTGCTCATCTGGCATAAGCAGATGGTTCCTGACAGGGCTAGAGGCTGACTCAGAGGCAAAATGAGCCCAGAAGCCCACAGAAAAGCTTGAACCAGGAGACCGGCCAGAGACAGCGCGGCCGACTCCGCCATCCTCCTCCATCCCACGCATGCCCTCACCCGCCCAGCCCCAGCGACCTCCCGAGACAGCAAGACCAGCGCCAGCTGTCTACTCGATCCCGCCCATGCCCGCACAGCCAGAGACCAGCCGGCCTGAGACAGTGGCTGACTCCAGCGGCCTCCTGGATCCCGCGTCAAGCTCTCCCAGCAAGAGCAAATTTACAGGACTCTCCAGGCTTCCCAGATCAGTGAGTGTGGTGAGTCTGAGGGAGAGCCTTTGGCTTCTTCCCACACGCGCTTTGAGGATCCCTGTCCCCAACCCCTCCAAGCCAGTGACTGGCCTGAAACCTCAGGACCCACTGACCAACACCTCCCTGGATCCCCTGACCTAAAGCCCACTGTTTGAGTGGGAATTTCCCCGATTCTCTGGGCATCAAAGGTCAGTGAGTGTAGAACTCCAGGCCCGTCGTGCCTGAGATACATTTCCCAGGGATTACCTGCCCGCCACCCCCTGTGGCCCAGTGACAGCTCCAGGCACACTGTGCCAGAGAAACATTTCCAGGTGATTACCGGTCCCACCCCAAAGCCCCAGACCCAGTGCAGGTCGGCCTGGAGTGAGAACTACAAGCCTGCCACACCGGAGGGACATTTCTCAGCAATCCACGGTCCCATGCTATGGACCGAAACCCAGCACAGCCTGGCCTGTGAGTGAGGGCTCCAGGCCCACTACACCAGAGGGACCTTTCCAAGCCTTCTCGGGCTAGGGCCTGTAGACCCAGACCCAGCACAAGCTGGCCGGCTCAGTACAGCCTACTCAGTGAATAAGATCATCCACTATCCTTTTGTGAGCTCACAAGACCCACCAAAGCCCAGGCCCACCCACCTGGGGAACAACCTGCCTGACAGAGGAGGGCTGACCCCGGGAACCAACAGAGGGGAACCAAAGGAGCTGCAGTAAAAAAGGAACTGAACGCAACAACTAGACCCAGGATAGGTATACCTGGAAAATCTCAAACTTAATAGACTGGCACCCAAATCTCACAAGAAGCTAAGGTTATAGCTGCACGAAAGCTGTACACCAAAGGTCAAAGATCAGTGCTATACAAAATGACAAAGAGAAGGGGAAAAATGCAATCCCAGACCTCGAGTTCATCAGGAAGGGCAGAGGACACTAGCTCAGCTGAAACAAATGAACTAACAGATACAGCAGCAAACGAACAACAGCAGAAAGCTATAGAGGAAATAAAACAAGAAGTAATTCCCCAATTTAAAAAAGAAATATTTGAATACATAGAATCTGAAATAAAGAATGAATTCCAGAAACATTGGGTGGAAAAACGATGCTCACCCAGAAAAAGTGCAGAGAGCACTATTCCAACTGATATATATGAATTAACAGCATCTGAAGCAAAAGAAACAACAGCAGAAAGATCAAGAGGAACTCAAATCAGAAATAAGTTCTGAAATCAAAAAAGAACTTTTTGAAGTCATAGGATCTGAAATACCGAAATAAGTCCAGAAATATACAGAGGAAATCCAACATGGAAGAAAGACAGCAGAAAAAGAATTAATAACTACCTCTAAAGAAGACATGGATAAAAAAAGTGAGGAGATCAAAAATATGATGGATTCCTTGAATGAGCAATACAGAAAAGAAATAGAACACATGAAACACAGTCAAGAGATATAGAAGAACTAAAAATACAAAACTGTCTGAGTGAAAGCGAAGACAGAGTTTCAGATCTTGAAGATGCCGGAGCAGCTAGTGAAAAGGTGAGAAAGGATCTCTTAAAAACAATGAGAATGCAGGAAAAAATAATCCATCACTTGCAGGATGACGCCAGAATGAACAATGTGAGAATAATTGGTATCAACGAGAATGAAGGAGTCAATACAAATGACAAAAAAAGAATTTTGGGAGAAATAATTGCAGAAAACCTCCCAAATATGAGGAAACAATCCAACATTCAGGTCACCGAAACATACAGAACACCAACTAACCTCAAACCAAGTAGAAACACACCATGATATATAATAGTTAAGATCGCAGAAATCCAACACAAAAATAATATACTGAAAGCTGCGAGAGAGAAGAAGCAGCTCACATTCAAAGGAAAACCCATCAGAATTACAGCCGACTTCTCTACACAAACAATGAAGGCACGTTTAGCATGGAGCAGAGTTCTTCAAGTCCTACACGAAAACAAATTCCAGCCCAGACTACTATACCCTGCAAAATTCTCTTTCAAGTTTGATGGAGAAGTGAAATACTTCCATGACAAAGAACAACTAAACAATTTCATGATGACAAAGCCATCCCTTCACAGGCTGCTGAAAGAGGTTATAGAGAGAGACCACAATGACCAGAACTCCATGCAAGAGAATGGAAGGAACCCACTAAACAGGACAGTCAATTAAACACAGGTTACCAAGGAGTAAACAATACCAGCTAAATATCATGACAAACATAAGTCAGCACATTTCAATTATAACCATAAATGTAAACGGACTCAATTTCCAATTAAGAGAAATAGACTGGCACAGTGGATTAGGAAACAAAATCCAACAATATGATGTATACAAGAAACACACTTAACACAAAAGGACATTCATAGGCTCAAAGTCAAAGGATGGAAAACAATACTACATGCCCCAGCACCTCAGAAAAAAGCAGGAGTAGCAATTCTGTTCTCAGACAGTCTTAACTTCAAACCAAGAATGATCAAACGACACAAAGAAGGCCACTATATATTGGTCAGGGGAAAAATTCAAG